>JXSR01S004446.1:52793-78676 GCA_000969725.1 Ophiothrix spiculata
ACAAAATTTTCGCTACCAAACATTTGGTCGTGACGTCAAAATGACGAGTGACTCCAAACAAAATAACTTCAACACCGAGTTGAGACCAAATAAAATTTCACGTTAGATTACACATGCTATTGATTTGCCATATACATTGGACCAAATGTTTGCTACCCGTTCATACTTTAAGTTCGATGTCAAATATTTGGTGACGTCACGACCAAATGTTTTGTAGGAAAAATTTTGTTTGGAGGCCGAGTACGATTTTGCCCTTAGGCCGAAACCAAATAAAATTTCGCGCTAGATTGCATATGTTATTGAATTGCCATATACATTTGAACAAAAATATTTGTTACCCGTTCATACTTTAAATTCGATGGCAAATATTTGGTGATGTCACAATTAAATGTTTGGTAGGGAAAATTTTGTTTGGAGGCCGACTATGGTTTGGCTCTTACTGATATTTGCTTCAAATACAAACAGAGAACAACAAAAAGAATTCTTGATATACAAGGATAGGGCACAAACAAATCACCAAAAAAGGGAAAAGAAATTCCTAATTTTTTGACCAACAAATAATATAACCATCAATTGGTAGATGCTCTAATACCAACAGTGATAATTGCCACTGTTAAGTCTGAAATTGCTTTTTAACAGCCTAAAATATATATCCACAAGGATATATACCTTCCACTAAGAGAATATATCGTGTGTATCCCATCATGCATTGCTTCCTATGGCATTGTTTGTATAGGAAGTAATGTGAGTAGTTAGGGACAAAATGACCATAAATCTAAGTCAATTGCATTTTAGGCATGTTTCATCACTAACTACTCACATGGCTTCCTGTACAAAATTTCCCATAGGAAGCAATGCATGATGGGATACACACTATATCTTCTCTTCCTTCCACTATTCAAACCATCTCAATCTTTGTTATCATTCACATGGATGGTTATTGCTATAATTATGAGCGCCCCTCCCTTTAGGCTCTACAGCATACAAAAACTCACTGATCATCTAACTCATAATGTGTTTGTTTCAACAATATCAAAACCCTTTTATTGCATGTTATTTGCAGGAAACTAAACCTCCCTAGATGATATCATTTCTCATGATAAAAGTTATCAAAACAGAGCTACTGATCAATATATAAGGACTTAAATAATATATACTTACAATGATCTTCAAAAATCATTCCTAGGTAAGACCCTAGGATCTATGAGTTTCCATGGTAACTAAAAGTATATTGTGATAACTATAATACATGCATTAGTTGATACTGTAAATTGGGCATATAAATTGACAACTTTTCCTCTTTGATATATAGATACATGTGTCTCTATTACTGCTATTTTGCATTGTGCCAAAGATTAACTTATTCAATAAGCTTACACTTGGTGTTAACAATAAAGGAATGACAGGAATAGAGGCAACTGTGCAACATTGTAGCCATTCTCAGAAATTCACAAAACATTTCTAATACCTACATATCTTCTTGGAAATTGGAAAGAAATTTGTATTGAAGATAATATATGTAATAAATCTATTAACTTGCTTAACAGATGAATACTTTACAAAGAAATCTCATGTTGAGTAATAAATAAAGAAATAAATACTGCGCTTATTACTCCAAGATTTGTAATTCTACGTAAGATGTAAAATGACGGCACTATGAAGGTTTATTTTTGATACATTTTCATAGTAGATCATAAGGGGAACTAAATTTAATTTTTTGACTATAAAATGTGGTGTAAATCATTGAACTATTGTTTTTTCACATAAAAAAGCACTTGGAAAAGTCACGCTATAGAGAAACACACTATGGTGATATTTGTAACCTGAGACGGTACAAGACATCCTTTCAAATGTTGAGATTCTGGGTCAATTTCTATCAGTAACAGGTTTACTTTATCAGTTACAAATAACTTATTGGACTGTTTAGTACACTTTCATTTCAAATTTGTTGTTTAACTTACATAAATTTTTGTTTTGGTATGCAGATGGTTGTTCATACATTAGCTGCACATATAATTTCAGGTGCAATGTCATTAGATATTTTACCATTTCCGGTGTACCGAACCTTACTGTTTGCCAGGTCACCTACTGAAATCTAGAAAAGGTATTGTTACAATGTTTTCACTATGTGTAGGTGACATTCCAACTACATTTGTGCCAATGTTCAAGTAGTTACCTTTAATAGAACAAAAGTTATGATAAAACAGGTAGTACGTTTTGAATGACTCTCCTAGTATTAGCAAAGTCAGTACATTGATGTCATATTCATGGTTTCCTTGCAAAAACAATGATTTTAAATAAATTCTAAATTTCCCATACGATCAGCCTAGTCTCTTTATATAGAAGAAAAAAGAAACACTGCACTGAATACAAAACATTACACCGGCAAAATGCCATCTGCATTCAAGACTATCAACACTTCCATTGTAATTGCATTTAAAATTCTAGCTCCACAAGTGAAAATATTTTCCATGACTTTGTGGCCTCCTTAAGCACGTACTTCATAACTCACTATTTCTTTAGCATCTGCACTTGTGAAATTTAGGGCTTAATTCTAACAAGAAGATTGCTATATGCTAGTGGTCAAGCCATGGTGGTATCGCATAACCAATCACATCAATACAGGTGACACCACTGTTTGATCACTAGTAATATATAGCCATTTAATGCTAAAGGCACATTATTGGTGGCGCTATTTCCATAAATCAAGTTTCCAGGTTTCAAGAATCTATGACCCTTAGTTTAAGCATTTGCCACATGGAAAAGGTAAAGGAGACCTAAAACAAATTTTATTCATGTTAAATTCACCCAACAAATATTTAATTTATGCAATATGTACATAATTAATTTCAAAAACTGAATAGCGCCACCAATAATGACATTTCAAAATATGGGGAAAAAATAATGCTTTTTTTATCTAAAATTAGCATTTTTTTGAGATAAAATATGAAAATAAATTATGGAAACATATATTACTGTTCAATACCTAATTCCTCAACTAATTTTAACACTTTTAAGGGCCTACATTGATTGTAACAGTGCATTTTTGTCGAAAAATTAATAAATGAACCCATCAAACAGTGTTGGTGAAGGGACTGGCAATTCAATGCTCAATATGGAAAATATATGATACAATGCATAGACAATGTAAATTTAGATGAATCAAGGTCACTAATAGCTGCCATGAGAACTCTGAAATAAATAGACTGTTGATTTTGAATGGTCAAGGTCACTAATAGCTGCCATGAGAGCTCTGAAATGAATAGACTGATGATTTTGAAGGGTCAAGGTCACTAATAGCTGCCGTGAGCTCTGAAATAAATAGACTGTTGATTTTGAATGGTCAAGGTCACTAATAGCTGCCATGAGAGCTCTGAAATGAATAGACTGTTGATTTTGAAGGGTCAAGGTCACTAATAGCTGCCATGAGAACTCTGAAATGAATAGACTGCTGTTGATTTTGAAAGGTCAAGGTCACTAATAGCTGCCATGAGAGCTCTGAAATGAATAGATTGTTGATTCTGAAGGGTCAAGATCACTAATAGCTGCCATGAGAGCTCTGAAATGAATAGACTGATGATTTTGAAGGGTCAAGGTCACTAATAGCTGCCGTGAGAGCTCTGAAATGAATAGACTGTTGATTCTGAAGAATCAAGATCACTAATAGCTTCTATGAGAACTCTACAAAGAATAAACTGTCGATTCTAATGAGACAAGACCACAATAATAGCTGCCTTTCTGAGAATTTTTAAATATACATACTTTTCAAAATTTCAGGAGTCAAGAACACCTATAGCTGCCAGAGTAATTTCCTATACAGATCCACACTTTTTCTTGACATTTAGAATAAGTGCTTTATAAACAGTAACTATGTTATTTAATACTGTACTATTTGAAGAGAAGCTGAAATTGAAGTTTTATTTAAACAAAATATTATGCTACACTGAAACAATCAGATCTTTATTTTGAAAATAATACTTCAAAAATTCATAATGTATACTTAGTAATTATACTTTTTGAAATAATTGTAAATTCACATCATTATAGTTTTTTTAACTTGAGTAAGATGAGAGTAGTAAATCAAGAAATACACAATATGGTATAAGGTTAAATAGATTAAAGTCATCTTAATAGTAATTACTGTTTATATAATTGAATTTTAAAATAAACGATCTTCCAACAAAGAAAACTAAGTCAAAACTCTTTTTTTTTTATTTTTTTAGAATTATAAAAAGCAAATTAAACAATCTGATATAAAAAGAAATGGAATATGGTATATGTATACCACAAGAAGGAAATGTAGTTCGGTGTTTTTTTATGTTGGTGCTTTGTAGTGGTTTATCTTATATTTTTGTCAAAACTTGCCTTCCAATTGTTGATGCGGCAAGATATTTCAAGCCGTTCAGGTAGAGCATAGCTACAAAACATAAAGATTTCCAAATCAAAATGAATTTAATCCTAACAGTGATCTTGGGTTATACAGTATTCATTTTTATCACAACCACACAACCATGTACTTAATTCAAAACAGGATCACACAACTCGTGCTTGTGATATACACTCCCGGTCAAAAGTGTTTGCGCACCCTTAAATACAGGCAAGAACGTAATTATTATATCAAACGACCAACTCTGGGAAAAAATTCATGTTTTTTATAGGTGCTTAATGTATCCGATATAAGAAATTTATGTTTCTTCTGACATTCGATCATTAATAACCATAAAAATTGCCGATTTCCTGGACCATGTACAAATACACCACACCCACTTTTTGATATGTTCCTATGTTGTTGTTTTTTCAATGCTCATTATCAATGTGTAGCCGTAAAGAACATTTTTAGGTAAAAAGTTTTCCAAAAAATGTGCAGTTTATGTATTTAAACTCTGTTTATTATGTGCCGAAGAAAGTGCACAATATGTTAAGCACGCCATATTTTCAAATGCGATAAATGCAATTCTTGTTGAGTTTTTTAGATATATGTATGTAAAATATAAATCCGAAAAATATGGCGCAAATGATGATCGAGATATTGCTGGTTAAAGGTTTGGTGTGCAAACACTTTTGACCGGGAGTGTAGATCAATCAAAAGCAAATTGACACTCGCATGAAAAGATGCGAAGACTAAGTGTCATCGTAGTGACATAGTCATGTCTTTTTATTTCGTTTGTACATAATCAATACATGCCACCAAAACGCAAAGGAAACAAAACATCTGATGCCTTCACAGTAGCCAGTTAATTTTCAGCATCTGATAAATCCACCTTTGCAAGAAATGTGATTCCAAAACTACGACCAAAGGTTCTTTTCTTTTCCATGCATTCTAACAATCCACAAATAATGATCACAATCAGCCAAATAAGGATAAATTACCTTCTATTTTTGCATCTGAAACTTTTCAATTGATACCTCTTGGGAATAAATGCAATTTATTTGTATCACTGATAAAGTGATATTGCCTGACCCTTAGTCACAATGCAGGAGTAATCAATACAAGATTTAGGATTCTTTGACAATACTCATATTGGTAACTAATTCAAGATAAAATTAGCCTAGATTTACAATTGTGTTAGAAAATCAAAGCATTCAAAGAAAATCTTTATTATATAGATTGCTACTTAAAAAAACAAAATAAGTGCACAAAACGCAAATTTTTTCTTGAGAAAGAATGAATTTGGTAAGAACTCCTTGTGTTTTCTGTCTTATCCTTTATAACCCTAACCCTCCTCAGTCCATCAAAATCCAACAAGCCAAAATCAAGAAATTCGCTTAAGTCCAAATATGTCATAGACGTGGGCTACAGATGGGCACGAAAGTGCTGCCATGGCAGGCCATACTCGGGGGCTTGCCATAGCTGCACATTGGACCGGGATGCAAGAGGTCGAGGGTTCGATTCCCAGGGTAAACAGGACATTTTTGTATAAAATTTTATATAAAATTCCACACTACTCTTTCATTTTGCCTTTCCTGAACAAGTCATGTACAGATTAGCAATGATTTCTTTACAATGAAATGCAACATGTAGAATGATAAAACAAAGTACATACTTGTGAGATTTGTAGACCTTCAAGATCAAGGTATCATCTCATATCATTGGGTTGACAAAGGTAGAGCAGACTGAAAGCTCAGCAAGGTGAGCAGATTTCCTTGTTGTGTACAACAACAATAACTTTTATACTAAAGAGTACATAATGTGACCCGTCATATCGAAAGGTACCTTAAAGGGTCCCAAAATCAAAATTGATTTTTTTGGTCTCATCTGAAAGATTATATTTGAAGCTTTAAAATTACACCTTGCTCTTGGTTATTGGATGTCTGATTGCAAAGTTACATCCAAATTGGTTAAAGGCATCGGGCTGATTCATAAAACTATAGTTCTGAGAAAATCAAGTTTAAAATTTCTGTACTGGTAATACTTGAATGGAAAAAGGAATTTTATCTCGTTTTTTAAAACATTTGTCTTATGTTTTGGATGTTGGAATTTGAATAATATGATAGAAGACACTTCAAAGGTAACGTTTCTATTGAAATTAGAAAATCGACCTTGGACATGATTCTTTACTATGCTCATCTTCAATGGCCAGTATCTCGTAATTTACTATGCCGACCTTAAGGTACCTTTCGATATGATGGGAGCTCTTGTGGTCTAGTGGAACAGAGCAGGACTCCGAACCAGACGGTCGCGAGTTCAAGCCCCGCTACGGCCAACGGGTTATGTCCTTGGGCAAGACATTTAATCCTTATTGCTTTATCGACCCAAGCGTTATCATGGGTAGTTACTAGGAATATAGCCAAAGGGCGCCGTATTTGTAAGGCAGCTGTTAGTTGGCTATATTCTAGTGGTAACGAAATAAATGTAAAGCGCTTTGATACGGGGACCTGATCTTTGTAAAAGCGCTATATTAAGAGCCTGCATTTATTTATTAATGGGTCACATTTACTTCTTTTAAACCTCTTCAATTCACTTAAATCCTCTCCCATGCTAGAAGGCTGTATGTGCGTATGTTTAATATAGTAGATCTATTTGTTCTTCTTGTTTCCACTGGAATCTTCCAAGTAAAACAAGTATTATTATACCAGTATTGACTGCTTGAGGGGCATGGTTGAAATTATTTCCCCGAGGTGATCTTTAAACCATGAAGCTTCGGGCATATTCATGGTTTTGAGATCACCAAGGAGAAATAATTTTTAAAATGTCACAAACTAAAAGCAGTCAATATTCGTTTTATATACCGAATATATAGATTTTTTTATTCTGGTTGGTTAAAAGAACCATTTTAGCGCTTGAAACACCCGATGGTGACTGTAAAGCTCAAATTAAGCTGGCGGAGCAAAATATGTTGAGCGGGCCTAGTAAAAATTATGCCCCAGGCCTAGTTAAATCCAATCCCTCACTTTTAACCAATCAGAAGGACGAGAATCTATATATGAGGTATATAAATATGATTATGTAAACAACATGTTTATTTTTTAAGCCACAGATTCAAGAGAGAATTTTGACAAGAAGCCTAAGGACCAGTGCATCAGTCTCAAACACTCTGCCATTGACAGAAAGCTCCTTACATATGCCTTAATGATGAATAAAGAAAGAAATGTGACATCAAATACCTCCAGGCTTACTATTTACAACCTTTGTGCATACAAACATAAATGTCATGACAAAACAGTTTTATTTAACAAATCTTCAACAGGTCATCACAGTAAATTCAAGAAAAACATTCTAGAAATACTATCCTCCTCACGTTTAATATTTGTTATACATCAGCCAAGCTAGGCAGTTTGCAAAGAGCAAACACACCATCAGATTAGTAAGCTTCTGTATGAGGTCAAATGTCAATACAACGTAAACCCCATCTGCACAAACTTAACAAGAAGTGTTAAATTTTAATGCTTTTGAACTTGCTCAAAGAAGTATAAAATGTGATATATTAAACAAAATTACAGGATTTTAAATCAAATATGCAATGATAAATAGCAGCCTTGCATAGTATTTACTGTTAGATTTCATGGGTTGATGGGAGTTTTTTATGCCATCAAATGTCATGACACTTGTTCGATGATGGATGATTACTAAATCTATCTGAATTTTGTTTCAGATTACACAAAGCTTATTTGAGTGCATGGCTTTGTATTCCTTTGCAGTTGTGATGAATCCAAAACATATCTCCAAAGCCATTTCAAATCAGAGGTAGAAGTTTTTTTCAGCAAAAAAAGTTATCCTTACAATTGAGCTTGGTCTTGCATATTTTCTAACATTACAACAAAAAATAATCCGTAAATAAAATTCTTGTCCAATGTATCTTTAAGAAGATAACAACAGATATATAAAAATTTCAATAATTTCAATGAACTGATTTTGACCAATCATTTTACACATCATGAATCAATTCCTACTTTGTCTAAATAAGGCCTGGTCCAGACTCCACTATCGTATAGAATATTTTGCTTAGAATATTCTATGCTGACGACCAAATGACGTAGGTCATCGAATAAAACTGACTGGGCCTTAGAACTCTATTTTGTCTGGTATCATGATCAGTCATCCATTTGACAGATAGAGGATAACAACAAAGAACATGGAGTCAATTAGCACTACCATATTCTATACGGCCTTGCGTCACAAATAAGTTCCTCAAATATCATGGATCTAAAAAAGGCAGAAAACACCCGGGGGTTGCATATGATCTGAAATGCACATACTGCATTCTTGTTTTCTGTCCAACAGGCAACTGCTTGATGAAAACTGTCTTGCAGACTACTTATCATCTGCTCATTTCTGCAGGAATCTTCCGAAGTAAAAGACAGTATGTTTCATATGATCTAAAATGTACATACTGTATTCGTAACTTTTTACTGAAGAGATTCAAGAGAGAAATTTGACAAAAAGACTAAGGACCAGTGTAATAGTCTCAAAATATCTGTCATTTACAAAAAGCTCCTTACACATGCCTTACTATGCTGATTAGAACAGTAATTTGACATCAAATACCTCCAGGCTTACACTTTACAACCTTGGTGCATATAAACTGTTAATATTATTGGCTTTCATTCACTTCAAGATTTTCTGATGTGACTGAAACATTTTATTTGCTTTTGTTGTGTAATACAGAATCTTGTATTTGTCAATTCTCTTGAACAAATATGTAAACTTGTCTTCCTGTCCCATAAACTGGTAAAAGCAACATTTGCTAAAATTCAACACAACAGAAATGTTGTTAGTTGGTACAGAATTTGCTTTACTCAAGAATCAAAACAGGTTTTTGCTTTCACAGACAATATGTAATACAAATAACAATCTCTGGTAACACAACATTTGTACTAAACAAATCTTCAACAGGTCATCATAGTAAAATTCAAGAAAAACATTCTAGAAATACTATTCTACACAAGTTTCATATTTGCTATACATCAGCCCAGATTCTATTTGTTCTTGCTAATTAAAAAAACAGAGGACTTAGTACACCATGATCATCACAGGACAATATAACAATAACCCTAAAGCTCGTAAGGGTTACAAAAAGCTACAAGAGCAAATCACCAAGTCCGAATACGTCATAGACCGGGGTCCCATGTGGGCACGACCTCACTGCCTAGGCAGCGCCCCTCGGGCGGCTTGGCATAGGTGGACACGAGATTGGGATGCGAGAGGTCCCTGGTTCGAGCCCCGGTGGAAACCACCAATTTTTGGAGATAGGCAGAGAATGAAAAATGGTAGGTAGGAGGTTAGGGTTAGTAAGTGACTGGATGACTTTACACATAACCCTAAAGCTCCTAAGGGTTACAAAAAGCTACAAGAGCAAATCACCAAAATCGCCTGGTCCGAATACATCATAGACCGGGGTCCCATATGGGCACGAAATCACTGTCTAGGCAGCGCCCCCCGGGCGGCTTGGCATAGGTGGACACAGGATTGGGATGCGAGAGGTCCCTGGTTCGAGCCTGGTGGAAACCACCATTTTTGACACCCTTACTTCCGAGGAGATAGGCTGAGAATGAAAAATGGTAGGTAGGAGGTTAGGGTTAATAAATCAAACAAATATGTAGCATAAGGTACAAAGCTACTAACAGCACAAGAACCACTCTTGATTATCATCACCTGTATCGATGCTATGTAATTAAGCGGGCACAAATAAATGCTTGCATGTAAAAATTCTTGTAAGTTTGTTCTACCTGGCATGACAAGTTTAGATATATAGTATTTCCTTTTCTTTCCACTTTCTTTCCCTTTTATATGATCTGATCGAGTTAGTAATAATAATAAATAATAATTTAGCGTTCTTATAACGTGCAAAAATCATCCAAAAGGATCTCGAAACGCGTGAAAACAGAAACAATGAACAAGGACAAACACAGCTCTGCACGTCTCATCGCCAAAAAGAGAAAATATGACAATGTTACTCCCATAAAGAACTTCATTGACTGCCTAGTGATTTTTGTATTAAGTTCAAATTATGTGTTTTAGCTTTCCGTCACTTCGAAGGCACCCTTCAACCCTATCTTTCATCTGTTTTACACACCTATAATCCACCCCGCACTTTACTTTCTGGCTCTCAAAGGATTCTCAATATAGCAAACTCAGATCTCAAATCTGCCAGTGAGCGTTCATTAAGGTTTCAATGCTCCACTGTTTGGAATTCACTCCCAAACAACATCCGTAACATATCCTCTCTCAGTCAATTCAAATCCGAGTTAAAAACCCATCTCTTCCGTCAGGCGTTTCCTGTTTCTTAATTTTTTGTTGTGTTTGTCCTTGTTCATTGTTTCTGTTTTCACCAAGATATGATATCATATATCATATCTTGGTGTACTATGATAAACATGATAATAAAAACCAATTGTCTTCATTCAGCAGCTTTAAAGAGAATTCTGTGAAATAGAAAAAACAAGATAAGTAAAATAAAATGAAACCTCACTCACACAAACTGATACTATCAAATTAACCACAGAATCCCAGCCAGTAAGGTGTACACTAAAGGGCATTGGATAAGTTTAAAATAAACCCAAACTGTTTTTCACATGTTTCAAGATATATTTCATTATTATTATGAAGCGCTTGTCGCCTGTAAATATGAAAAATACCACATCAGATGATCTCATTTAGAAGATTTTATATCAACTTTAACAAAGTATCTTATATTAAAGAGCACTGAACAAGTTCTAAATCAATCCCAACCTTTCTTCAAATTTCAAGATATATTGCATGATTTCAAATGTAGTTATGACAACATGAAATGTTTTATAAATCGAACTTTTTATGCAGGGTTGACATACAACACTAACCATAACTCATCTAGAACTCACTAAAGTTCACTGTTAAAAATCACAAATAGCACCTAAGTCCAAATACAACAGAGACACAGGTTACATCAGAGGTCCAAATCACTGCTGCTAATTGTGTTCCTTGTTTGGGGTGCAAGAGGTTGTGGAACTGAATTGAATCCCAGTGAAAATATGATTTTGTTTCTTTTATGAAGAAGTTGGACTTAAGCTAGCAAATGGACAATCTCTCAAACCAGCGTTAGGGTTTAAGTAGAGAGTACCTGGTATGAACCGAGGTAAAAAACTGTAAACTTTAATGCAGATTTTCTGTCATTTTATAAAGTATCAAAAAAACCTTTCCATAGTATTTGATAGTACACTGTTTTCTTTTTAAAGAGAAAACAAATGTTAAAATATCTGTAAATAAAATTGAGGCATTTTTGTCCAATGCATGGTACCTTCATATATAATCCATTTTTTTTATCATTTCATTCTTTTTTTCTGAAATTATTCTAACCCATAAAATCATTTTCGAACTGTCTAAATCAGATATCTATTTTTCTGTATCAGATGACATGATCCATTACATATGTGCAAATTGAAGTGTATATTAAAGGGCATTGAATCAGTTCAAAACCAGCCTTAAACTTTAAAATAATATAAACATCAAACTAGTTGTACCCCCACTTTCAAAACCATATTAAAACTTTGTTTTTATTCACGTGGATAGTTATCGCTATTATTCTGAGTGCCCTCCCGGGATTTTACAGTTAACAAAACCTCTTTTATCTTCATACTCATAATGTGCTTGTTTCAACAATATGGAAACCCTTTTATTGCATGTTATCTGAAGGAAACCCGGCCTCCCTAGATGATATCATTTCTCAAGATGAAACTTATATAAACAGAGCTACTGTTAAATATATGGACTTGAACAATATATACGCACAATAAGCTTCAAAAAATAATTCCTGGATCAGATGAATTTCCATGGCAACTTAAATTACATTTTGATAACAATGATATATGCATTAGTTGATGCTGTAGATCAATTGACAAGTTTTGCTCTTTTTTCATGGAAAATGTGTCTCCATTAGTACAATTTTGAATTTGCACCAATTATAAATTTATTCAATTAAGCATGCACTTGTGGTGTAGTATCTGGAATAAAAATGAATAAAGACAGACATGCAACCTTATAGCTCTTCTTGGAATTCACAAACATTTGCCATTAACAGTCGCGGATCTAGGATCTTAATTTTACAGGGGCGGAGGGTGTGTTTTTCAGCTTTTATAACAAAAAATTGACCAAATTAGGCTGATTTTGTAGGATTTTGCCAATTTTACGGGGGGTGCACGCCCCTTCCGCTCCCCCTGGATCCGCAGCTGATTAATCTATTGCATCTCCTTGGAAATGGAAAAACATGTATTAATAACAGTGTATAAATGTGATGGCTCACCCCGAAAGGGGGGACTTTGAAAGATGATATCAATTTTGATTTTGTCATTTCATCTGTTGCAGCATTTTCTAAGCTTTAAAATGACAGCTTACTTGTTGAAATTGATCAAGGCGATCAAATTTTACAACAGAAAATCTGCTGGAAATTCTTATTATTTTCTTCATTTTTTGTTGCCTATTTTCACCTGTATTTTGAAAAGTTATCTGACGCAAAGTCCCCCTTTTCGGGATGAGTCATCACAAATATTAAATTTAAACCCTCAAATGTAATGAATGTTTCTATCGAATTTGAATAAACATTGAATGTCACCTAAAACAGTCATAATTTTCTGAATACTCAAATCTCGTGTTCAGCATATCATATGTAAAATTTAAACCAAAGCTAAATGCATCCATAGACTTGCCATATATTAGATAGAGTACCAAGTAACTATTCTATTTAACATGTGGAGATCAAGGTTCAGTTATGCCTTTGCATAAGCAAAGCGATGGGTAAGTTCAAAATCAATGGGTGAATCTATAATCTAGCCAAATTCCATACCAAAGAACCGTTTCCTTTCCAACAGATGAGATTAGGAATGCTAGTACAGTGATGTCATGTACCTGGATTTCCTTGCTTAGAAACAATGATATTAAATAAACTATTAATTCCACATGTAAATCAGGCTAGCCCCTTTATCTAAATGAATACGCTAGAATAAGAACATCCCAACTCCATGAGCTGCCTTCTGTAAATTTATGTAAAATATAAATGCATATAAATCTCGGAAAATGCTTTCAAATCACTAGAAAGCATTTTCATGTCTCTATCCCAATCATAGCCTCACATTTGACCTTGTAGTTGACTTTGTTAGACATTGTTAGATAATTTTCCTAGCATATAATTGCAGAGAGGAGCTCATGGAGTTGGGATGTTCTTATTATGACTGTTTAATATAGCAATTATGTACTGTAATAATTATCTAACAATGTCTAAAAAAGTAAACTACAAGGTCAAATATGACACTATGATTAGGATATTGACATGGAAATGCTATTTTAGTGATGAGAAAGCATTTTCAGAAATTTGTATGCATTTATATTTTATAATTATGATTAAACAGAAGGCAGCTATGGAGTTGGGATGTTCTTATTCTAGCGTATTCAAATAGAGGAGAAAAAAGAAACACTGCCCTGATATGAAATTCTACACCTGCACAAAGCCACCTGCATTCAATATTCTCAACACCTCCATTGTAATTGCATTTAAAAATCTAGCTCCACAAGTGAAAAATATTTTCCATGACCTTGTGGCTTCTCAAAAACAAGTGCTTCATACCCCACTCATTTCTTTAGCATCTGCACTTGTGAAATTTATGGGTAATTCTAACATTGGTCAAGCCAAGATGATATCAGACAACCAGTCAGATCAATGCAAGTGCAGGACAGGCAATTTATTGTGCAATATGGACAATAGCAAGCATACATTGATAAGACACTGTCAACTTAGAAGAATCAAGATCACTTCTAGTTGCCATGAGAGTCCTGAAATGAATACACTGTTGATTCTGAAGGGTCAAGGTCACTAATAACTGCCATGAGAGCTCTGAAATGAAAATACTTTTGATTCTGAAGAATCTTTGATTCTGAAGAGTCAAGGTCACTAATAACTGCCATGAGAGCTAATCAAAGGATAAATTGATGATTCTAAAGAGCCAAACCCACAATAATAGCTTCCTGGGAATTTTAAAATATACGGATTACAAATACAGAGAAGTTAAGAATACTTATAGCTGCCAGAGTGACATTCTATCTGGATCCAAAGTTTGTCTTGACATTTAGAATAAGTGCTTTATAAATAATAGTAACACCGTTATTTAAAACTGTACTATTTGAAGAGAAGCTGAAATTTAAATTTGATTTACAAAGAATATTACGTTACATCGAAACAATCAGATCTTTATTTTTGAAAATAATACTTCACAAAATTTTTTAATGTATACTTAGTAATTATACTTTTTTGACATAAATATTTGATCAGGTAACCATTTCAAACCTAACCAAAGAGCACCCCATATCATCAAGTTGACAAAGGTCCAGCACAAGACTCACCAGGTATACACTGTATGCAGCGCCCCATGAAGGAGCATTCGCACAGGGGACCCACGGCTTTACGTGACTGTCCGACCACGGGGCAAGTAGAGTAAAGTTTCTTGCCCAAGGAAACAAGGAGAAGAAAACCGCCCGGCCCGGTGCTCGAACCCACAATCACTGTATTACGAGACCCGTGCTCTAACAACTCAGCCACAATCCCCTCATAGGATGGATTAAAAGCTCCCAAAGCTCCCAAATTCACTTAAAATCCACCCTCATTATTGTACATATATTTGGATATAGTAGATACTGGTTTTAGTTCTGAAAGAGCATTTATTGTCTTCTATTTCTTCAAGAATCTTTCAAGCTAAAAAGGTAAAATAATATGATATGTAAATACTTGTACTTTAAAGGCCACATATTCAAGAGGGAAATTTGACAAGAAGCCTAAGGACGAGTGTGACAGTCTCAAACACTCTGTCATTGACAGAAAGCTCCTTACATATGCCTGAATGCTGAATTAAGACAGAAATTTGACATAAAATACCTCAAGGCTTACACTTTACAACCTTGGTGCGTATAACCTCTTACTATTATTGGCTTCCATTCACTCTTTTCTGATTTGACTTTTATCAGTTTATTTGCTTTTGCTTGTGTAATACAGAATCCAGTATTTGACAATTCTCTTGAACAAATATGTAAAATTGTTTTCCAGCCCTAAAAACTAGCAACAAAATTTTTCACTGAAATTCAACACAACAGAAATGTTGTTAGTTGGTACAGAATCTACTTTACTGAAGAATCAACACAGGTTTTTGCTTTCACAGACAATATGTAATACAAATAACAATCTCTGGTGACAACACATTTTTATTTAACAAATCTTCAACAGGTCATTATAGTAAAATTCAAGAAAAACATTCTAGAAATACTGTTCTCCTCAAGTTTTCATATTTGTTATACATCAGCTGAGATAGGCAGTTTACAGAGAGCAAACAAATGGGCAGATTTGATTGGACTGAAATCCCATCTACACAAATTTAACAAGAAACCTTACTAGATAATGCTTTTGAACTTGCTCAAAAAGCAAGTTTAGAGCAGGATATATAGTTCAAAATAACTGGGTTTAGAATTTAATATTCAATGACAAATAGCAGCTTTGTATGGTATTTACCATTAGATTTGCATGGTATTTACCATTAGATTTCACGAGTTTTCAGACCATCAAATGTCATGACACTTGTTTGACAGCAGATGATTACCAAATTCATCTGAAATTTGTTTTAGATCACACAAAGCTTATTTGATTACATGTCCTTTTACTTTCTTTTACACATGAACTTTTATGTGACTAATTGCAGTTTGTGGGCGCAAAAATTGACAAGTTTTGCTCTTTACAATAAAGATAATGTGTCTCCATTAGCACTTTTTTGCACTTGTACCAATGATGAATTTATTCAATTAAGTATTCTCTTGTACTGCAATAACTTAATAAAAAAATATGTAATATTGTGGCAATTCTTGGATGGAAATTCACAAACAATTGTTATTACTCTATTACAGCTCATGTATCTGGTTTCCTTGCTAAAATATAATATAATTTCTAAGTAAATGAATTCCACGTGTCATCCAGGCTAGTTCCTTTAAGATCCTTTAAGAAGAAACATAGCACTGAATACAAAATATTACACCTGCACAAAGTCATCCGCATTCAATATTTTCAACACCTCCATTGTAATTGCATTTAAAAATCTAGCTCTACTAGTAAAAAATAGTTCCGTGACTTTGTGGCCTCTTGGAAACAAGTGCTTCATAACTCACTTATTTCCTTGCATCTACACTTGTGAAATTTATGGGTAATTGTAACATGGAGATTGCTACATGCTACTGGTCAAGCCACGGTGAAAGAGCATTGATTGTATGATTATTGTTGCAGGAATCTCTAAAGCTATTTTTAAAAATGTAATATTATACAAATATTAACTGCTAATGAGTGTGATGGTAAAAATATACCATCCCGAATTGAAAGATTGATTGTTCCATTTCACGAGCCGATAGGCGAGTGAAATGGAACAATGAATCTTTCAATGAGGGATGGTATATTTTTACCATCACACGAAAAAAGCAGTTAATATTTGTTTTATATAACTCCTCTATAGATTCTAGTCATTTGATAACACATAAACTATTGTTTTATATACCTTATGCCATGCATAGATTCGTTGTTAATCGTTTAGTTAAAACTACATTACGTGGCACACACATTCCAGAACTGTATGTTTTACTTGATATTTCCCAACGTTTTAAAATATTCTAACTCAAAATTATTTAACCGATTTCAAATCTGTAACCTTCAGAATACACTTTACCACTGTCTCCATCTTTCCACCAAATTTCAACTCGAACGAATTTGAAATAAAAATTTTCTTCACTGACTACTTTTTTGTATGTAAAATCCCTATACATGAGCAAAAACAAAATGGCGGATTTTCAACTTTATCACCGGTCATATCATATACTATCAAATGGATGACAGTGATAGTAAAGACTATCAAATGGATGACAGTGATAGTAAAAATGACAAATGGTCACGTGTTACAATCTTACCAATCAAATGACTAGAATCTATGGATGAGTTATATAATATACAAATATTAACTGCTTATGAGTGTGATGGTAAAAATACACCAGTCTGAATTAGTGATAGTAAAGACTATCAAACAGATGATAGTGGTAGTAAAAATGACAAGTGTTACAATCTTACCAATCAAATGACTAGAATCTATGGGTGAGTAGGACGAGTGCAACAGTCTCAAACACTATGTCATTGACAGAAAGCTCCTTACATATGCCTTAATGATGAATAAAGACAGAAATTTGACATCAAATACCTCAAGGCTTACATAATACAACCTATGTGCATATAAACTTTTGCTATTATTATTGCCTTCCATTTTTTGATTTGACTTTTATCAGTTTATTTGCTTTTCCTTGTGTAATACAGAATCCAGTATTTGTCAATTCTCTTGGACAAATATGTAAACTTGTTTTCCAGCACTAAAAACTAGCAACAGGATTTTTCACTGAAATTCAACACAACAGAAATGTTATTTGTTGGTACAGAATTTGCTTTACTCAAGAATCAAAACAGGTTTTTGCTTTCACAGACAATAATGTAATACAAATAACAATCTCTGGTGACAACACATTTTTATTGAACAAATCTTCAACAGGTCATCATAGTAACATTCAAGAAAAACATTCTAGAAATACTATTCTCCTCAGGTTTTCATATTTGTTATACATCAGCCAAGTTAGGCAGTTTGCAGAGAACAAACAAACGGGCAGATTAGATATGTCTGAAATCCCATCTACACAAATTTAACAAGAAACCTTACAAGATAATGCTTTTGAACTTGCTCAAAAAGTAAGTTTAAAGCAGGATATATAGTTCAAAATAAATGGATTTAGAACTTAATATGCAATGACAAATAGCAGCTTTGCATGGTATTTACCATTAGATTTGCATGGTATTTACCATTAAATTTCGAGAGTTTTCCGACCATCAAATGTCATGACACTTGTTTGACAGCTGATGATTACCAAATTCATCTGAAATTTGTTTAAGATTACACACAGCTTATTTTAGGGCTTGTCCTTTTACTTTCATTTACACATTCATTTTTATGTTACTAATTGCAGTTTATGATAAATTTGAAATTTTTGAAAATTCATCTTGTGATGAATCTAAGAATTAAAACAAAATGTATTGGGATGCATATTGACTTAACACATAAGCCAAAAGACACCCAAACAACCCCTAATTCCTTGGGCAAAGGCTTTTTAACCCCTTATTCCTTGGGTAAAGGCTTTTTTAACCCCTTATTCCTGAGTAAAGGCTTTTTAAACCCCTTATTCCTTGGGTAAAGGCTTTTTTAACCCTTATTCCTTGGGTAAAGGCTTTTTTTAACCCTTATTCCTTGGGTAAAGGCTTTTTTAACCCCTTATTCCTTGGGTAAAGGCATTTTTTTAACCCCTTATTCCTTGGGTAAAGGCTTTATTTAACCCCTTATTCCTTGGATAAAGGCTTTCTTTAACCCCTGATCAACATTCTTGATAATCACTATTTGTCTGTAAAATGAATTGTTATTTTTTTTTTCGGGGGGGGGGGGGTCATGCATATTTACAATGTGATACTTATGTATCCCACCACACATTGAGCAATTTGTTTGTGACACAATATGCATGTAAGACTGCATTTTAAAACAAGAAAAAAAAATGATTTCACCACCACTTTTCGACTTTAGAGGCCACTTATTCAAAATCTTCAAAAACGTTACACTAATTTTGTTAGAGTACCCAACATTTTGCTTCTCAAAACTATTTATTCAAAATCCTTGTTTTAATTCACACAGATGATTACAGGTATATTTTCTGAGTGCTCTTATAGGGCTTTACAGTTTACAAAACTCTTTTATCTTCAACTCATAATGTGTTTGTTTCAACAATATGAAACCATTTTATTGCATGTTATCTGAAGGAAACCCAGCCTCCCTAGATGATATCATTTCTTACAATAAAAGTTATCTAAACAGAGCTAACTGTTGATGCTGAGTAGATATGGACATATACAATATATACTCACAAATCATCATAAAAAATCATTCCTAAGTCAGACCATAGGATCTATAAGTTTCCATGCCAACTAAAAGTATATTGTGATAACAATGATACCTGCATTACTGGATGGTGTAGTGTAGATTTAGCATCTCAATTGACAAGTTTTTCTCTTTACTTTATAGATAATGCATCTCAATTAGTGCTTTTTTACATTTGTACCAATGATGAATTCATTCAATTAATCGTAACCCCCTATATCCTTAGAAATCGTCAGGTTAAAAATGGTGGCTTTCCACCTGGATTCGAACCCAATACCTCTCGCACCCCAATCCCATTATCACTATGTCAAGCCACTGACCATAACTAACTCCGGTCTATGATGTATTTGGACTTACGCGATTTGCCTAACTTTGTAAATTTTGACATTTTTGATGTTTGGTAGGGTTAAGGTTAAGCATTCACTTGTAGTATAATAACTGGATAAAAAAAAACATGCAACTTTGTAGCAATTCTTGGATTGAAATTAACAAACAAACAATTGTTAAACACCTCAAAAAAGGTAAGTGGACAGTAAATCTGACCTCTATAAATCCAAGAACAAGCCCTAAAATTCCATCAATATTGACATATATGAAAAATATGCAATCTCAGCTAAATTTTGATCCCAAAATGTGACATAAAAACCATTACTATCATTCTACAACAGCCGTTTGAAAAATCTATCTCAGTTTTCATTTCTCACATTTTGAGTATAACCACAGTGTTATAGTGCATCACCACAATGCTTCTAGTGGAATCGATAGATGATCAATGTTTTTCATATTGTGTAGAGCTGCTGTTGTCTAATGCATGTAGATCTTAAGAGCCCTGTCAACCCTTTGTTTTCAGAAATAGTTTTTGTACTGTAACTCAGCAACAAATAATTAAATTCAAATAAAAGTATACATTTCTAGATGAGGATTTGCATACTGATCATGATGGTCAGGTCATTTTTGGACCAAAATGTGAAATTTTGGCCCTAAGGTCCAAAAAAGGTCCAAAATCGTGTTTTTGGCCCAAAATTTTACGGGAAAGCTAATTAAACTTTGCTTTGGTAAAATTTTGAACTCTTTTACTTGTTGCCATGATAACTCTGCCCTAGACAGATGATAATTCTGAACAGTCAAGATCACAAACAGCTGCCCTGTGAGTATTTTGCAATACACAAGTCAAGAACACTTAGCTGGCAGTGTGATTTTTTAAATAATCTACATCCACATTTTTCTTGACATTTAGGATAAGTACTTTATGAATGGTAACTATGTTATTCAATACTATACTTTTTGAAGAGAAGCTTAAATTGAAGTTTGATTTACACAACATGCTACACTACATTGGAGCCATCAGAGCTTTATTTTTGAAAATGATACTGCACAAAACATCTTCAATGTATACTTGGTAATCATACTATTTTGACAAGACTATACTCACAGCATTAAAGTTATTTGAACTGCAGAATAAGTTTGCTGAGAGTATTGAAATGATTGATGATATGATATCAGGTTAAATAGTCAGATATCGGTATAATATATCCTGTTTATCTAAATGACTTGATATACTACAGTCAACTTGGAAAAAAACTCAAGACAAAAAATATGCATTTGTTTTGAGAATATAAAAAACGAGGAAGCCAATTTGAACGAAAAGTATATAATATGGCGTAAATTTCAAGACAATGTAAATATAGTTTTGGTTTTATTATATTGTTATTTTATAGGTACATCTCATTATTTTTTTAAGAAAACAGTTATTGCATTGGCAAGATACAACAAGCCGGTAAACCATCAACACAAAACAACTTGATCTTTATTGTTGAAAAAATGTGATGTTCCTTATGGTTGACCTTGGGTTACATGGGGTCAAACAGCTCTGACATTGACTTTCATTAAAATAATACATATTAAGAACCATTATGTGAAATATATCCTCTGTCATGCTTCATTCTTCAAATGTTTTAATGTTAACTCTTGCAAAAATAAGGATGTGACAGATCCCATGTCACTGCAGTGACACATACAGATCTATTTTATACTCCATTTGTATAGAATCAATATGTGCCATCAACAAGCCAAGGGAGCTATATATTTTCATTTTAACTCCTGACAGACCTACTTTTCAAGGAAATACAACACCAAAACAACCTAAAGTTCTTTTCCTTCATTGTATCCTAAGAATCCACACACTGTGCAAATAATGATCACAATCACCCAAACAGGGATAAATTACCTTCTATTTCTGCATAGAAAACTTTTCAATTGATACCCCCTGGGAATAAATGCAATTTATTTTGCCTCACTGATAAAGTGATATTGCCTGACCCTTAGACACAATGCAAGAGTAATCAATGCAAGATTTAGGATTCTTTGACAATTTTCACATCAATAACTGGTTCAAGATGAAATTAGCCTAGATATACCATTGTATTATAAAATCAAAGCATCTATAGAAGATTTTTAATAAATTGACTATTTCAAAAGCAAAAATGTGCAAAGATGCGTATCTTTTCTTGATGAGAGAAATGAAATTGGGTTGATTATTTTCATCATTTAATAAAAACATTTTTAAAGGAGTATAGTCCGATTTTTCAAATATAAGTTTTCAATGTCATATGAAAGATGACAACTAAAAAGGTCCAAGTTTCAAATTTCAGCTAAATCGGGCAAACCGTTTTGATTTTATGGGCAGTTTTGTATTTCAGAGCTGCCTATACGTTACTATGTAAAAGTAATTATGATAATTAAACACATTTTTTTTATCTCCAAAATGGAACATACCTCAGCCGTAAAATTTCACATTGGTAATGACAAAATATGAGCAATATTTTGGTACAAAAATCTCAAAAAGTTTGAAAAAAAAGTTCAAGCTCTTTAGATTTCTGTTCTCTCTTTTTAAATGATTTGGTCTTATATGGTTCTAATTTTTATCAAGCACAATGGTATAATGACACACTTGACCTTACAGTTAAGTTTCAAAATTTAATGATCCGGTTTTGAGAGTTATAGGTTTAAATTATCTGGGTGGCAGCTGTAATGTCCTTGATGCCTGTCCAATTGCTTTGAAAGAAAGAAAAGCACTCTTGACTTGTTGAAATCTTTTTATATACTAAATTCAGTACTGCTTTACTACCTCTTTTTAAGAAGCGTGATCAACATAAATTTTGTTCATTGTCATAGTATTTCTTTCAAGAAATAAAAGCAGAACAAAATTTGCCAAAAAAAAAATATGAATTACCACAAAATATTAATTGTAAGATACTTCCATTAATTGCCAATTTCACTTCAATCCCCAATGACAAAGGCTTGTACACTCCCGGTCAAAAGTGATTGCGCACAAAACCTTTAACCAGCCATATCTCCAGAACCGTTCATCATTTTGCGTCATATTTTTTCGGATTTATATTTTGCATATATAGATCTAAAGAACTCAACAGGAATTGGATATACCCCATTTGACGATTATGGCGTGCTAAACATGTGTATACTTTCTTCCGCACGTTCAAAAATGGAGTTTAAGTACAAAACTGCACATTTGTTGGCAAACTTATACCTGAAAATATTATTTACGGTTACAAAGTGATAACGAGCACTGAACTAATAAACTATATAGGTACATGGCAAAAAGTGTGTGGAGTATTCGTATATGGTCCAGGAAATCTGCCATTTTTATGGTTATGGAAGATCAAAGATCAGAGTAAACATAGATTTTTTTTATTAGACACATTAGGCACCTACAAAAGACATGAATTTTTCAGATTCTTGGTCGTTTTATATAATAGTTACGTTTTTGCTCGTATTTAAACGTGCGCAAACACTTTTGACCGGGAGAGTATATGCATATGTTTGAAATAGTAGATAGGCCTACTGCCTTAAGTTATGAAGGACAATCGTCATTTGATAATTTATGCAGAAGTATGTTGCACATAATCTGGGGCCGATTTCACTAACATTTAGCGATAGTCGCTAACCCTATTTTGATCGCTAACTCCACAAATGATCGCTATTGCTATATGTTAGTGACATTGGCCCCTGAAATGCATTATACTGCATTCTTACTGTATACAAATTTCCCTGTTGAATATCTTCAGTAAGATGTGTACTATACATCTTACTGAATATATTCAACAGGGAAATTTGACAAGAAGCCTACGGACCATTGCAAACATCTCAAAAAATCTGTTATTGACAGAAAACTCCTTATGTATGGCTTAATGCTGAATGAGGACAGAAATTTGGCATCAAATGCCTCAAGGTTTACACTTTACAGCCTTGATGCGTGTTTAGTCTTACTTTTATTGGCCTTGCAATCCCTAAAAGATTTTCTGGCTTTGACTTCAACATTTTATTTGCTTTTACTTGTGTAATACAAAATCCAGTATTTGTCAATTCTCTTGAACAAATATGTAGAATTGCCTTCTGTTCTGGAAACTAGCAAAAAGAAAATTTGCTACAATTCAACACTGCAGAGAGGTTATTTTTGGTGCAAATTTTGTTGCTTTACTCAAGAATCAAAACGTCTTTATTTTCACAGAAAATATACAATACAAATAACAATCTTAGTTAACAACACAGTTTTGTTTAACAAATTTCCAACAGGTCATAGCAGTAAATTCAAGAAAAACAGCCCAGAAAAACTGTTCTCCTTGAATTTCACATTTGTTATACAAAAGACAAGCTAGGCAGTTTGCTATAGGTAAACACATTGGCAGATTAGATAGCTTATGTCTGAGGTCAAATGTCGAGACAACTGTAACATCACCTACACAAATTATTGAGGAAACTTACAAAATTTGATACTTCTGAAAAGCAAGCTCAGGCCACATACTAATAAGTTGTTTCTCGTTTGTGAAGGTTTCTCAAAATGTGAGGAGGGAGGGAGGTGTTTTTTAAGGTTGGGGAGAGCCTGAACAATCCAGGTTTACTCTTTGTAGATGCTGACTGCACATTCAGTTGCTGTCTTTGAACTTGATGTGACATAGATATAAAATTTATATTGGTTTGACGACAGTTCCGTTGTTAAAAACATCACAAATTAAAAGAAAGCGGGGTCTTGATATTTGAATGATTAAGCTCAATTTTTAACACCTTTTAGCATTTTTGCAACACCAAAAGTGGTGCGGCACCAAAAAGTGAGGAGGGAGGGAGGGGACGAGAAACAACTTTGTTTTTTATGAGGCCTTAAAAATGAGATGTATTAGCGTAAAATTACTACTATTCAATGATCAATTGTAGCTTTGATGGTATT
Organism: Ophiothrix spiculata; assembly: GCA_000969725.1. Lineage (NCBI taxonomy): Eukaryota > Metazoa > Echinodermata > Ophiuroidea > Amphilepidida > Ophiotrichidae > Ophiothrix > Ophiothrix spiculata. Next base: position 77,482 of record JXSR01S004446.1, read on the forward strand.
TGCTTGTAGATTTACTTAGTCTGTAAACTATCAAATGCCATGACATTTGTTTGAGAATGGATGATTACCAATCTTATCTGAATTTTGTTTAAGACTAATGAAAACTTATTTGAGTGCATGTCCTTTTATTCTCAAAATGATGTTCATGAACTTATTGCACTTTACCTTGAATCTTTGAAAACATTCTTTTTGATATCAGAGGTGGAAGTTCTTTTTCAGCGCTCAAACTTAACAATCGTAAAATTTGATTCAAAAATTGTATCCATATCATAATGATATTTTATTAATGTAGTAAAAAAAGAAATACACACATACACACACAAAAAACCAGGACCAAACTTGTATTTTTTGAATTGCCATGTGACATAGGAGTATATCATAGACATAGAGTGACCAATGCTTGCATATAAGATCTGGCACAGGCTTCACTTGGGCAATGTGCTCAGGAAGACTGAAGATGACCCGTACAAGGAATATACATTCCACCATATGGGAAGACCAGGAAGACAGCGAACCCTTTTCCTGCAATGTAGTTGGAGGAAACTTGTAGTCGCCTGCTCCGTAGTTGACAGATGAGGATGATACTTAGAATATTTTAGTTTTTGCCCTTTCATCCAACTCTCAAGTTACCTCCATCATAAATTGTTTCACAACTGCTCACAAATGCCCTGTTAACTTGTATTCTACACCATGAAAACAAATTAAAAATCTTGGCAAAGCAAAATAGATATCTTTTCTTCCCATTCAGGCAATACTAAACAGTATCATATCTGAGAAGTTTTGTTTTCTATGTAGCAATAGGTGAGAGTGTCATCATACGGCAGAAATATATCTGCAGCATCATTTATGAGACAGAAACAAGAAACATGAGGGCTCAAGGATTGGTGGTTAAAAAGAAACATATTATTGAGCTGGGAAATACATATATTATACTAACTAGCATAGGAAATTTGAATAAACTATATATATTTTATCTGAACAGCTTTGATTAAAGAAATAACAACAGGCCAGGGTAAAAATTAGAACTACTACAAGCTGTGCAGATGACTAGTTCAAGGTCAAATTATATCTGTAAGCTTCAATCAATCAATGCCATTAAATGAATGCAAAAGAGTGCACTACAATCACGAGATACTTGATTGATTCATTATGTCTGCATACATTTCCACTGTAATTCAGAAACAATTTCCGACAG
>JXSR01S004446.1:99666-119241 GCA_000969725.1 Ophiothrix spiculata
TGCTTTTTTGTAAGTGACTATTCCCTTACATAAGACAAAGTGATGATGTTCCCTAACATAAAAACAAAGTGATTGTTTAAATAAGAATTGATATCTGTCTACAATCCTTCTATATCATTGTTATTACAAGGTTCTTGATAGCTAATATGGATTAGAAATCCAGAAAATTAATGATAAAATGCCTAACCTATGTGCTATTGACATTCATAATATGGCATATTGTACACTTAAGGTTTCATTGTATTGGAAAAAAGAAATTTATCTCCAGATGTACCACTGCCAAAACAATGGACTTTGAATGGAATTATCAGTATCAATACTATTGGTAAATCTGTAAATTTTCATATATATACACCATGTCCACACAAGCCAGTTGTGTTAAATCTGGGGTTAACTTAACCATGTGATCAAGACTTGTATAAATATTAACACACTGAGATATTTCTTATTAACACTGGAATTAATTATGTCTCAAACAGTCTTGTTCGATTGCCTAAACAGGCAATATTTCCTGCGTTGGCAGTATGTTGCCTGCGCCGGCAACATCATATCCCACAATGCATTGGTGTGATTCAAATTATCTGTTTGATATATACTTTGTTTTTGGCACATAACTAATGAATTTCACAACTTTTCTTTGTTTTCTTTATGTATTAATGGTTGTCGACTATTTTTAAACATTTTTGAGTATTATTTTATTATTTCCGGTATTTAATTTTAAATTTTGAAAAACCGTTAGAAATCTATTGTTATCAAAATTCAACTATCTCCCGGTCAAATTATTTTTCACTTGGTGAAAAATTTTGAATTTGTATTTACTTTGATCCCACAAAAGTACAATACCAACTGAACCTTTATAAAGTTGATAGGGAGTAATTTAGGATAAGGTTGTTGAATTCAACACAGTTGACAAATATGATGTTGCCTGGCCAGGCAACATGTTGCCACATTAGGAAATATTGCCTGAACAGGCAATCGGACTGGACTGTCAAATAAAGGTATAATATATAAGGAATATTAAAGGTACAATTCATGATTGTGATTTGATTATAGCTGCATCCCTCTATAAAAAGATGAACACAAAATAAATGCATTCTGAAAGTTTCACTTAATTCAAATTTACTGTTTTCAAGTTAGGAGCTTTACAGTATTTTAAAAATCTCCATAGACCGTGTTGTAATTACCGTAAGGGCCCGACAAATGACACATTTTCTTGATTTTTTTCAGAAATGCAAATAGATTTTCAAGAATGGCTTTGGATTTGTAATATACATCAATTAAACATTCTAATTAGCCAAAAACCTGAATTTTGAGATAAATGACCTTGGGGATGAAAAGTGGATCATGCATTGTTTCTTTAAAGAGACAAATGACTCATAATACGATTGTAATACATGGCAAGGAAGAAAATGTAACAAAGGGTAATGCAACATTTTGGAATTGTGCCCCATGGTCCATTTCTGTCCCTTAGAACATTTCTCTTTTTTTGCTCTTTTCAATCCACCTTATCCACTCCGAAAAAAATATTGTGCTACCACTGCTCTAAAAAGATTTAAAAAAAAATCAAAATCTTGCCAAAGATAAAAAAAAAAGGTTTCCTAATGCCAACTCAGACTGTAGAGGTTTGGCTTCTATTTAACACTATATGAGAGTGTCATCATACGACAAAAATACCGGTATATTTGTAACATCATATTTGCCGACAAATGCAGTTAATGGGTAAAAACACAAGAGGGCTCAAGGACTGACGGCTAAAAACAAATGCACTATTGATCACAGGAGATATATACATTATATTAGCTAATTGGGGAAATATGATTAGATCCTACATTATTTCTGAACAACCTTGATTAAAAAAGAAATGGAGTCATTGCAAGATGTCCAGGTGAGTGGTTCAAGGTCAAATTATATCTGTAAGCTTCAATCAATCAATGCCATTAAATGAATGCAACAGAGTGCACTACAATCACGAGATTCTTGACTGATTCATTATGTCTGCATACATGTGTTCTTTGCATTTCTATTTCAGGACAGGTGGACAGATTTCAACAAATGCAGACATTGACCAAGGCTAGCTTAATAACACTCAATCAAGTGTCCTCTTTTAATTTCATTTTTATTTATTTATTTATTTATCTTATTTTTTTGATAATAATGGCATTAGTCACAGCACCTTACATTTTTATAATGTTCACATGGCTATCAATGTAACCCTTAATATAATCATTTACTTACCAAAATTTTAATACCACATAGAAAGTTACAAAAACTATAATTTATTATTATACAATGCAAGCGTTCCAACAAAATATGTATTGGAATGTTTGTTGATGCCATACATATAATTAAACATAATTTCACATTTTGCACTTTTCATTACTTGGTTTGATATATCCTTGGTTTGATATATCTAAAACAACACTTCAAATATATGCTATGTCTATTCATCTTTAGTAATGCGAGTATAATATGCAGAATTTATCAAATTTTAGTTCTATTCAAAGTGACCCCATAGTGTAAGCTTATCCAACACCTATAAAATCTAGCGAGTCTTATAGCATCGCCTCTGGCTCCTATCTATGGTGCAAGTTACATCCTTTATAGTTTTGAGACGACTCCATGTCAAATTGCTGCTTGCATACGAAACACGATTCAAGAAATTTGTAAGCCATCCAACAACATATGAGCAGTGTGCCTACCAAAACGAATCAAGGATGGCTGGAGAAGTTGTGTTTGAGTGTCCAGTGTCCTTATAAGGCAACAGATTGTATGCGTATCATGGTGGACAATCTGTTTAGTATGCATGTCTTTTCTGCCTTTATTTACTTCCACGGACCTTATACATGTTTTACATATCAAAGAAATTTACAAGTTAATGTACACAGTTACTAAGGTTACTCCTAGACTCCTAGAAGCTGACACCAAGCCTAAAGCATTTGCCCAGGTTCAAATATAAATTGGGACTGATATTGATATGGAAAGCACATTTGAAATAAATGCCACAATCAACTGCACATAAAATATCAAATTTAGCACATTTGTATTTGAATAAATACTATTAGGTGATCTACTCCAGGTTGTCCTACTTCAAAAAATCCAAGCAATTAATGACTTATTTTTTCACAACATTATAAAACATTTGTTCATTCAGCATAATATCCAGTCTGAAGAATTGTTTTCTTTCAATTATAACTCAACCCTTCCACTTCTTCTAACATGTGTTAGTGTTACATGTTCTTGTATGTACTTCTTAAGTTTTGCAAAATATCCTTTTTGAGTTCTTAATCTATGTGAACTGTCTTTCTTGATTGTTACTTGATATTCATACAGATTCATATACACCCACATAGTTGTAGAATATCTCCCAAAATAAGACAATTTTAGCCCAGGGTTGTTTGTACTCATGTTAAGTGTGGCGCATTCTTTGCCACACAAAGTTAAAAGGCGGTATATTATTTCAGAATACAATGAAACTACTGCCGTTTACCTTGGAAGATTCATTTTTGGTACTAATAGCATAAGTTGCAGAATCTTAGTTTTTCCATTCTATTATTTTCAACTTGCTATCAATAAGGAATAAAAACCTAAATATATTCATTTATTTACCAAAATTTTACTACCACATCTAGAAAGTTTAAAAAACTATAATTTAGTATTATACAATGATGGCATTCCAACAAAATCTTAATTGTTTTTTGTTGATGCCATATAATTAAAGATATCTAAAACAACACTTCAAATATATGCTATGTCTACTCATGGGCGTCATTTCATTTTGAAGTGTGGGGGGGTCCGAGGGCAAATTTTGGGGGGGTCCGAGGGCAAATTTTCAAAACCGTGGGGGGGACACCTAATATTGTGAGGGGGGACACACAAAATAGTGGGGGGGGTGCCCCCCGTCCCCCCTGAAATGTGTCTACTCATCTTTAGCAATGTGAGTATAATATGCAGAATTTATGCAATTTTAGTTCAATCCAAAGTGACCCCATAGTGTAAGCTTATCCAACACCTATAAAATCTAGTGAGTCTTATAGCATCGCCTCTGGCTCCTATCTATGGTGCAAGTTACATCCTTTATAGTTTTGAGACGACTCTATGTCAAATTGCTGCTTGCATACGAAACACGATTCGAGAAATTTGTAAGCAATCCAACAACATATGAGCAGTGTGCCGACCAAAACGAATCAAGGATGGCTGGAGATGTTGTGTTTGAGTGTCCAGTGTCCTAATAAGGCAACAGATTGTATGCGTATCATGCTGGACAATCTGTTTAGTATGCATGTCTTTTCTGCCTGTATTTACTTCCACGGACCTTGTACATGTTTTACATATCAGAGAAATTTACAAGTTATTGTAGACAGTTACTATGGTCATTCCTAGAAGCTGACACTAAGCTTAAAGCATTTGCCCCGGATTCATATATAAATTAGGACTGATTTTGATTTGGAAAGCACATTTGAAATAAATGCCACAATTAACTGCACATAAAGATCAAATTTAGCACATTTGCATTTGAATAAATACTATTAGGTGATCTACTCCAGGTTGTCCTACTTTCAAAAATCCAAGCAATTAATGACTTATTTTTTTCACAACATTATAAAACATTTGTTCATTTAGCATAATATCCAGTCGGAAGAATTGTTTTCTTTCAATTAAAACTCAACCCTTCCACTTCTTCTAACATGTGTTAGTGTTACATGTTCTCATATGTACTTTCTAAGTTTTGCAAAATATCCTTTTTGAGTTCTTAATCTATGTGAATTGTCTTTCTTGATTGTTACTTGATATTCATACAGATTCATATACACCCACATAGTTATAGAATATCTTCCAAAATAAGACAATGTTAGCCCAGGGTTGTCTGTACTCATGTTAAGTGTGGCGCTTTCTTTGCCACACAAAGTTAAAAGGTGGTATATTATCTCAGAATACATTTAAACTACTGCCTTTTACCTTGGATATTAATTTTTGGTACTAATAGCATAAGTTGCAGAATCTTAGTTTTTCCATTCTATTATTTTCAACTTGCCATGAATAAGGAATAAAAACCTAAATATAATCATTTATTTACCAAAATTTTATTACCACATCTAGAAAGTTAAAAAAACTATAATTTAGTATACTTTTATACAATAAAGGCATTCCAACAAAATCTAATTGGGTTGTTTGTTGATGCCATATAATTAAAAATGATTACAAATTTTGCACTTTTCATTACTTGGTTTGATATATCTAAAACAACACTTCGAATATATGCTATGTCTACTCATCTTTAGCAATGTCAGCTTAGTGTTCAGAATTTATCAAATTTTAGTTCTATCCAAAGTGACCCCATAGTGTAAGCTTATCCAACACCTATAAAATCTAGCGAGTCTTATAGCATCGCCTCTGGCTCCTATCTATGGTGCAAGTTACATCCTTTATAGTTTTGAGATGACTCCATTTCAAATTGCTGCTTGCATACGAAACACGATTCAAGAAATTTGTAAGCAATCCAACAACATATGAGCAGTGTGCCGACCAAAACGAATCAAGGATGGCTGGAGATGTTGTGTTTGAGTGTCCAGTATCCTAATAAGGCAACAGATTGTATGCGTATCATGCTGGACAGTCTGTTTAGTATGCATGTCTTTGCCGTCCTTCTTTACTTCAACCAACCCTATGCATGTCTTACATATGAGAGAGACTTCAAGTTAATGTAGACAGTCACTATGGTCACTCCTAAAAGCTGAAATCAATTTTCAAACACAGGTCTTGCCCTATTTAGTATTTAAATTGTAATTCATTTTGAATTGAAAAGCACATTCAAATTAGTTTTTTTGCCATGTTCAACATGAATAAGAAAAATTGCACATTGGTATTTGAATAAATTACTTGTGTTCAGGTTTTAGAAAGAACTATCCTACTTCCAAAATCTAAAGTTAGCCTTTATGGTGTATATATATAGTTTTGTCTTCACTTTATGGTAGAATGGATCATATTTGATAACGAAAAAACCTGTGTTGGAAGTAACCAGTTGCTTCATATTACAGTTATCAAGTGTCTCTTGGAAGCCATTTTGTACAGTAAGTCAATGGATACTTTGTAATGCAGTACCTTAAATTGTATTTTTACTCTGTGTGGCAGAATTCTCTCCAATGTGTGGTTAGTATTCCACGTTGCTATATGGCTTCCTGAAGTTCTTGATACATCTTTTTTTTTCTCTGATATGTCTTTTTTTCAGTTCTTAATCTCGGAGAAATGTCTTTTTGAGTGATACTCTGACATTCACATAGATTCATATACACCCACATGGTAGTAGACTATCTCCCAATATAAAACATTTTAGCCCAGGGTTATTTGTTCTCATGTTTTCCTGAAATGTGTCAAGTGTGGCTCTACTTTTCCAGTGTTTTATTTGTTAAATCTTATCTTATTGTGGTTAAGCCATTGCAAAATGTCACTTAATATGTAATACAATATGCGTATAAATGCAACAAATTATGGAAGTTAAAGGTGTAGGTTCCGATCATATTCTCATCCCCCAGGGCTCAAAGACTGACACATTAAATCGTTTAAAAAATGTTCATTAGGATTAAAATCATGACATGCTCTGAAGAAACTGTTGGTATTTTATGAATCAAAGACATTTGATATCAGTTAAGTTATGACTATATTATCTTATATGCTAAAACAATAGGGGCAAAGGTTTTATTTACAATACTGATCTCTGTTGCTTGACTTATTACACATCCAGCCTTTGATCTACTCTTTGATCTCACCCACAAGGTGATTAAATCATGTTCCAGAGTAACTCTAATAGTTACCACAACATGGGGATGACGTCTCTTTGAATGTTCAAACTCATCTTTGTTATAATTGAAAAACCTGCATATAGAGCCTACTTCTAAGCCCTCTATTTCAGTGGATGATCACAATTTGGTGTACTTTATTAATCCCCAATGCATTATGATCATGTTGTATATGTCACAAATTTTGTAATATTTTTTCACTTAAGTTCCTGATGTGATGATGTTTAAAGCAATACTTTTGAGGAAATAAGACTATTACTAGACTGAATTCAACACGGTCAAAAAGTCTTCGACAGACATGTGGAGAATACAATTACATACATAACATATATGTATAGTACGTTAAGTGTAACTTTGACATGTCATTTATAATGACTCAAAATGCACTGAAATATCAAGCATCTTGGTTCTCAAAAGGATCAAAAGCATCATGTGTTAGGTTGGGATGATTGATAATAACCCGGGGGGGGGGGGCACCCAACTTTGGTTTTGGTAGGGGTGTACGGCCCCGATATCTGAAACCATAGTCTAGGGAAAGGAAGATTGAATTTAAAAGGGGGGTCTGAAGAACTGAAGGGACCAAAAATGACACTTCAGAACTAGTTTTTTTGGGCAAAATTTAGGCTCTGGAAGCAAAATTGTTTGAAAAAATTTTAGTTTTAAATCTAAAATTTGAGCAATTTGGGCTCTAGAAGCAAAAGTCTTGTGAACTAAATTTCAAAAAATGAGGCTAGGGAACTGAACATTTTTGAAAGTAAGGCTTGCGAACTAAAGGTTGGGCTTGAAATGGGGGTCTAGGGAGCGCCAGACAAGGCGTGAAAAGGGGGTCTTGAGGGCCGCACATACCCATATCACCTTTCTATGTCAGTGCCTCCCCCCCCCGGATAATAACACAAGCAAGTTTCAATACAATGTTGAGAGAAGATTGTATCAATAGCCCATCCTTTATATTGACTTTTCTTTTACTGATGTAATTCTGCTCTTAGCATTTACTAGTGTAAAGGTTCATGTAGAGTTCCCATCAATTGTTGTTACATAAGTGTGCTATATTTAACACAATTTACAAGTAATTTATAATAACTTCGATCACATCTAGGACAACATTCACCCACGTAGATCTAGATTTATTCTTGTCAAGCATTACATAACAACCACTGTAAATTTAAGATTTTGTTAGCTCATATAAAATCACAGCTAAAAGTCAAAATTGCATCATAAAAGAATACATAAAAACACAAAACGGAAGCAAAAGTACTAAAAACCGAGAACATTTAGACCCTAAAATGTGAGGGACAAAGAAAAAAGTGATCAGAAGCTGTTATCAACAAAGTAATATAATAAAACTCTATGCGAGCATGCAGTTACGAGAATTAGCTGAATTGAAGTTGCAATTACAAAAGAAAGGATTTGTTTCTTCTGATCTACAATTATGCAGACCATTGCAAAATCTATGAGTTTGAGTATTTCTAGGTAAGGCCAAAAAACAATTGTTTGGTTGCCCTCCACAGCTTTTTTCAGAAAGGGTCGGTCGGTTGGATTTTTTAAAATTTCTTTTTTTTTCAATACTCCTCCACAGAATGCTAGGTTCATCGGCCGCTTAAGCCTTCACAACTTCCCCCGCGACATCCAAATCAAAACAATCAAATACCTCTTGTAGTGATTGGGACATCCTGAATGTTTTGAGGGTTGAAAGAAGACATGTAGCCCCTCTTCACTTGCTTCTGTCGATTCTGCTAACAGAATGTCGAAAAAAGCAAAAGTTATAACACGTTTTTTTTTTTGAACATAAAAAAGTTTGGGTCGGGCTGAAAAATTGGGTCGGTCGGTGGAGGGCAACAAACAATTTTTTTTTGGCCTAAGGAAAATGAAACCATATCAGAATGATTTTGCACATACTCTTATAGATGAATTCAAGATCACGGTATTGCTCCTGTGCCAATATATAGCATCTTAGTTGTGTGAATACAGCATCATGTACTAAGTTTAAAAATGGTTAAGCTTTGTAACAAACTCTAATGCCAAGGTTAGAGTAGACTGCATCAATAGTCTGTCGATTGTATCGACTTTTCTTTTGCTGATGTAATTCTGCTCTTAGCATAGACAGGAGCAAAAGTTCACATCTATTAGTTAAGTCTGCTTTATTGAACACCATTATATACTGTATAATAACTTTGTTGTCTAGGATGTTGCATCGTTTTCCCCATGTTTGTTCATGTCTAGAGTGTAGCAACAATTGCCTATTGTAGATTTTAGATAATATTGGATCATGTAATGTCATATAGCCAAAGGTAAAATTGCATTATATATACAATGAAAATATAAATAAAGAAAACATGTAAAAACAAAGAATGTAGCGTAAGTACAAAAATCAACTAAGGAGAAAGTGATCAAACAAGGAAGTAATCAGGGGCTATTCTGAGATCAATCAAATATGGAATATGATTTTTTTTAAAGCCTTGTTATGTGAGCATGCAGTTGTTATGAAATCTTAAGATATCTTTAATTAATTTAAATTTTCAGTATTTTTCTCCTCACCTAGAATTTAATGTGATTGTTATATAGTTTCATTACTAATATTTTGCTGTGACCCAAAATCTGAACATTTCACATCACATTTTATATGAAACTGAACAAGGGGGGGGGGGGCACACAAATATAATGATGCAGGTATAGATAACCAGATAGAGCTGGCATTTGGGGACCAAGACATAAATGTCAACATTTCTAAAATTTCTATATTTAGAATTTGATCATTTTTTTTTTAAATCAAAACTATGTTTGTTGTTAACAGGTAACCTACAGAATACACTTTTGAAAACTATAAACACATTGACACATTGAACATGTTTTTAAACTGTAAAATACATGTTTTCTGCTGGACCCTTGGCTTGGTGCCCAGTTGGTTGTTGTGAGGGTGTTCTCAGAAAGATGTTTTAAAATAAACAGAAAGAGAAACTCTTAATAATTCTTCACATTTCAAGTCCACCCTGGAAGGTTTTTCAAACATTATAGCTTCCATTATGTTCTACTCCCCTTTTTAAGGAACTGGCCTCGATCCTTCCTTTACTGTTCTGGCTAAACATATTTTCTACCTTTATTGCTGGTTTTGATTTATTACTAAGTAAATGTGTGTAGTAATTTCAGGGTTGTTGGTTGTTTTTTTTTTTGGGGGGGGGACAAGATGGCAGATTTTAAGTTCTTAGGGAGGTATGCATATTTACAGTTCATATGTTACTATACAAATATTGACAATGGTAAAAACTATTGCCTTGAAATAATCTTGAGACTATATACTATTTCCTGAGACTGAAGGCTGGGGGAAATAGTAAGCTTATCTCAAGATCACTGAGGATAAATGGTTTTTACTATTAACAAAATCAGAGAGCAGTCAATATTTGTTTTATATACCAATTCTGTTTTTAGAGGGCAATAGTTACAAACTATTTACCTGCTAAAATCAAGCGAATCTGTATATAATTTAATATAATAGTTGCTTACAACATTTGGTTTTGACTCAAAATTGTCTTTCATGGAAACACAGCTACTAAGAAACAACCAAAAATGTGTATGTTTAACTGAATTGTTTTACTCTCAATATAATAGATTAGATTGCCTTGAGTAGTTAAGGTCATCTATTGACTGGTGCCAGAGGCATCGCCAAAACAACGAAAAAGCGACTGGTATCTGCGCTCATTTTTCCAATTGCTACATATGGTTGCGAATCATGAACACTGACAAAAGCAGACCAGTCTAGGATCACCTCCTTTGAAATGTGGTGTTGGCGACGTATGTTGCGCATCTCCTGGTTCATGAAACGATCAAACATCAGCGTCCTGGATGAGATACAACCAAAAAGGCATTTGCTATGTCCAAAGCCAGATGATGTATTATTTTGGACATATTGCAAGATGAGGAGGAGACTCCTTAGAGAAAGTCATCATGCAAGGTTGTGTCGAAGGGAGAAGGAAGCCTGGAAGACCTCAAACCAGATGGATTGACCAAATCAAATCTATGGTCGGATGCCCCCTCCATGAACTTCACGAGCTGTCAGTCATGACAGGACCGTACCGACCGGCCGACTGGTAAAGGTGCGTTTACATTGCGATGACATGGCCCTCGATGTAGGGTAACGTATTCCAAAATCACAAAATCCTGGACGACAAGCAACGAGTAAAGATGAAAAATCAAAGTTTGTTGACGGATAGTAACGAGTCTCAGCGACACCACAGCAACAAGTGACGAGTGGGTGCTGAAAGAAATGCAGACTTACTAATAAATTAAGAGTTTGGCTTGACGTTGGGTGACGACCGTTCTCGTCGAGGAACAACTGTAAGCAACGTAGTGAGGCGGCAAATACTGACCAAGGCTGACGTAAAGGAACGAATGCTTTCGACAGGTCACGAAAACAGAAACATGACTTGAAGTTTGTGCGGGAGATACAATCATTTCTACTCACATCCCTGCAACACACTGTTGTTGACAACGATAACCAACGAATTGTGATGACCTCTAAACGAATACAGACTGCTACAAACGGCATGGAAACATCAAAGAACTGAGGGTTGCGGTGGCCAACGAGATCTCAACGACATCAAATCTTATTCTATGTCATCCCAAAATTTTAAAACTGAAAGCGACCGATAGTAACGACAATATGCGTAGGTTAGAGGCGTGTGCCAACGTGAACTGACTTTAACTAACGAGGACCGGCGTAAAATTAAAAACTGCAAATCGCAGGTGTACATTGCTTGTCGTTACTCCCAGTACGTCGCAATGTAAACGCACCTTAACATCTAAGATACAAATTTATGATTTAAAAAACACTTGACATAGTCACTCATCCATAACAGAATGATAAACTAAATATTAATTCTTTCTCAAGTTTAGCCATTTCTTAGCAGATTCTTTAGTCTATTTCTTGATTTTAATACATTTCCATAAGTTTTTAAATTCTAAGTGGAATCTAAGCTAACCCCTTTAAGTTTTATAAATATTATTGCTATCTATGCTTTTACTTCAGTGGCTGATCTCATCATGAAGCTTTATAAATATGCTCAACAATTTGTTTGCTATATGAAAGTTAGACTCGCATAAAAACACAAAATATATACATTAATTATAAAAATAGCCCATATTTGGCACAGATGCTTTCAGGGAAAGATTATTATTTACATGTGCAACAACTTTCAAGCAACATGCTGTGCAATAAAGTCGTATCTGCAATAGCTGCATTGTTCATAAATTTGCAATGCACACTGTAGAATGTCCAATCTAAAGTCAGTGGCAATTGAGTTAAAATTTGAGTGATTTTCAGCATTCTAGTGACAAAGTGTTAAATAAATATAACAAAGGGCAGCCTTTGCTTGCATTTACATGACAATGCTACTTTTTTTGTCTCTATCTTATCTAGAATATTAACCATTTGTAAATTACAGAAAACTTAACCCAAGTCAAAATCTAAAAAGCCCTCCAGGCACACACCTTCATGAAGAAAATCATAATTGGCCTAAAGGCATCCCAATTTGTTAATTTCCTACAGGAAAGCCAACATGAATACACCTTAAATTGCTTCCAAGTGTGGAAAACAAAAACCTCTGTTCATGATGCTGCATTCATTGAGTTCACAAACTATGAACATGCATCAAAATGCTGGTTGAAAATAGCAAATAATGAGAGAATTTGTGCACAAAAGGTTGCCCAGATGTGCGTGCATGGGTAGTAAAATGTTGACAGAGCTAGACTTTTGCTGGTTCTAACAATTTGCATTTTTTTTATTACAATCTGAATTTAATTATGTTTTAAAAGGAACAATATCTGTCTGTGCAATTGTGAACCTGCGAAGTTCTGGCATCTATGATTACTGGTGATTGGTTATAGTCATGAGAAATGTTCCCTTGTGTGGCCAACAAGGCAGTTATAACAGGGGGCATTTTTACACTAGTTTTGATACAAAACATGTGACTTGTGGGATAAAATTTTTGATCAATACGCTTGACAATATCTCTTATACATGTAGGATAAAGCATGCGTTTTTCATCAAAATTTGTCTTTACTCAAATACACAAAAGGGCAGTCATTTAGAAAAAAAATGTGTTTTTGAATAGCTGCCTTTTGTTGAATTTTGTTGATCTGAAGTTTCTCTGATCAGCATGAATTTTATATCATATACATTTGAAGTAATACTAAAATGAATACCAATTGTCAAAAGAAATACTAAAATATATATATGTTAGTTTTAGAAGTTTTCAAGAATAGAATTAGCATTTTCTTATAATTGTACTATGAGACAGAAATGAGTTTATACCTCAAGAATAATAAATATGGTGCACCACAATGGCCATATGCGTAGCCAGGATTGCGTACCCCGGGGTAAAGGCGAAAGGGTCAAGCGACCACTAGGGACACCTGCCTATGACCCCTATATCGGATGGGTCGCCAAATGTATTATTAGCAGTAATTAGGACTATTACACCTGTTTTTCACTGTTTTCCCACTGTTTTTATTTCTTTTTTCTTTATCCCATTTGTTTTTGTTGTTGACCCTGGGGTTTGCGCGCCCCTTCCGCACTCCCCTGGCTATGCCAATGATGGCAGTTAATGAGTTAATCATGATCTATGGACCTTTGCATTGATAATACAAAAATTCACCAAAAACTCTGCTTGGGTCAATAACTCACTTTTCCCCAATAAATATGTTGATGGTAGACAAGCGTCTTTAAGTCACCTGTCTAGAGCAATAACCAAACCTATCAGTTTACCACAACAGCATTTCTAAAGCTTAACTTTTAAAAGCAAGACTTAACTTCCAATAAAATGGAAGATCTTACTGATCCATCTATTTCTTCTCAAATTCTTTTCTTGATCCAATCATTTATCTAGCAAATTTCAAATTAAGCTCATGGGCATAGCATGATCTATTATCAAATTTTGATATACATCAACAGGCACAAAATGCAAATATTGTATCCACACTATACTGTTGCAAATTTAAAGCCACAAGATTGAATCTTCAAACAGAAATTCAGAAAACAACATTTATACCCTGTAAAATTTGGACCTTTATATGAGGGGTGCTCTGGCAAAATTTCTATATTAATTTGAAAACAGCTGAAGCTTCTGACAATAAAATGCAACTTATCTATTTAGACCTACCATAGCCAATCTCAATCATAACTGCCAACATATTACGACTATTAGTACCAAATGACTCCTGTAATTTATGTTCATTATATACATATATACCATTGATATTCATGTGAGTGCAAGAAAGTCGTATCTGCAATGACTGCCATATATTACATTTATTTCACATTGTCACTAGAATGCAAAAAATACACAAAATGTTTCTCTTATGTGTCAGTGGCCCTTGAAATGGATATTCAGGTGATTTCAAGACCAAAGATTGGACTTTAAGGTATGTTTACATTGTGACGACTTGCCCTCAATGAAGGGTAACGACCTAATTGTAGACAGCAAGCAACGACTACAGAGGAAAAAACTTGCAACTGAAAGCGACTGATAGTCTGCGCTGGCTAGCGAATTATGTCCGTGTTAACCGACGTTAACAAACAATAACTGGCGGAAAATTCAAAATTGCAATTCGCAGGTCTCCGTTGCTTGTCGTTACCCCTTAGTCGTCACAGTGTAAATGCACCTTTATAATCTGCAATGTAAATTTATGAAAAATAGCAGTTATTGCTGATACAACTTTCTTGCACTCATATGACAATATAATGTGTGTATATTTCAATCAGATAAATCATAAAAATAAAAAATATTACCAGACAAAAAGCTTTAATACATCAAAGCTTTGTAAAAAAACAACAAATCCATCCAGACAAATTATTCAACCCATAACTACACCAGTGGTGAGCATCTGACGTTATAATGTTCTTGGTTTTTTTGAGCTTATCCCCTTTCCACTACAGATTTATCGCATGTCACAATTAATATCAATCATTAATATGACAACTGATGTGGGATTACTGTGAAAAGATGAGGGAACAATGGGTCAAGGGATGTTTGTATTGTATTTATACCCCACTTGCTAGCACATTTTCCCTCTATGCTTTCCATCAAGATTTAATAAGAAATGAGATAAAAACATCAAAACAGAATCAAAAGAATTGAGGCAAGAAAAAGAATATGACAAAATACGATTAAGCTTGTAACAGTTCGCAACATTTTGATCAGAAGAATTAAATACAATATCCTGTGAGTTGCACACCCTGGTCACATAAGCCGCAATGCCGGTATGACATCGGTATGACACCGGTGAATGCTTGCAATGCCCGGTCGGACACCGGTCGGACGCCGGTGGTTATGAGACCATAATTGAAGACATCGTATCAAGCCACAGGGTTTTAATTCAGAATTAAATTCTTGCGGCATGCTTACGGCATCTCTACGGCTCATGGACACCGGTCGGACTCCGGTCAGTGTCCGGTCCGGTGTCCGATCGGTGTCTGCTGGTATGACGCCGTAGACAAATCGTAACCTTGCCGCAAGGTTATGTATAAGGGTAAAAGTGACCTATCATGCCAATGTTTTTTTTACAATTTTTTTTCTGATTTTTTAATTTGAAATATTTTGCACAGATATGCCTTTCAACAAATAATAGTATATACTGTGCACATGTTACCGCCAAGCAACATGTTACTTTTTGCCAATACTAGCCTTCCATACAATCATTGGTATGCTGAAGACAACTTAAATCAAGACAAGATCTAAACTGCCCTGCAGGCACACACCTTTTATCAAGAAAAAGTCATATTGCCCTTAAAGGCATCCCAAATTGTTCATTTCCTACAAGAAAACCAAAACAAATACACCTTAAATTACTTTCAAGTGTGGAAAACAAAAATCCGTATTCATGATACTGCATTCATTTATTTCGCAAACTATGAACATGCATAAAAATGCTGGTTGAAAATATCAAATTACAAGAGAATTTTGTGCTCAAAAGGTTGCCAAGACGTACATGCATAGGTAATAAAATGATGATAACGCTAGACATACACTAGACTCCCTAATTACATTTTCTTTATTTTTAAAGCTCAAGCTGATGAACTTTCATAGCAAAATTTCTGTTTGTGCAACTGTTAACCTCCTGGGTAGTTTTGGCATCTAAGAATGCTGGTGATTGGCTAGAGATAAAGAAGTGCTATTTTTGTGGCCAATAACAGTAAAGCTTTGAGAACAAAGGCATTAACATTGTATGTACAATATCATTTAAATACAAAATGTGTAATTAATTAGTTCAAAATACAGAAGATAGTAGCTTTAGGCCCGGTGCAGACTCCACTATGGTATAGAATATTTTGCTTGTAATATTCTATACTGACGACAAAATGACGTAGGTCATCGAATAAAACTGACCTACGTCATTTTGTCGTCAGCATAGAATATTACAAGCAAAATATTCTATACGATAGAGGAGTCTGCACCGGGCCTTATAGCTTTAAACAAATGATGCATGAATATTTATCTTCACAATCTATGCCTTTTTTCATTAATATGCTATGTAGTTCCACCTAAGTGATGAATAATAAGAAAAGTTTCAAGAAAATATCTTCATTTGTTTTTATTTGACCTAAACTTAAAACTCACCAATTAAGAGGTTTGTGAGAGTTGAATTTACCTTGAAAACAACAAAATTCAACTGAGGTGCATTAACCTTAAAATTCTTCTCCCAACACCTGAGAAAGATTGTTCCTTCAAATAGAATGAACAAAGTTGGGCTGCAGCAGCTTTCAACAATATCAGGAAGAGGGTTTATGAGGGAGTTCTTGGTATCATTATGGTATTGTTTAATTGATTTTAATGCTTAAATCTAAACTTAAGAAATCTTTAACAGGCAAGTTTGAAGTTGCTGTAAAATAAAATGAAAACAGACGCTTACTTGAAACTATCCCAATATTCACCTACTAGATTGAACTACATCACATATAAAAAAAAACAGTATAGCTTGCTTTCTTCTAACTCAAGACACAAACTTTTTAAACACCCCTCCTGTACATTCCAGAATCACATTCTATGGGATTGAGTATTTGATGCATTCAAATTCATCATGCGGACAGTAAAGTTCACACACTTGAAAAATGCAATATTAAAACCATGGCATTAAACGTTTACATATTATTCTTCAAAAACAAAAAGCTACAAACAGTACAATAGACCAACAATCCAACAAGCAATGAACACAGATTCAAGAAATAAAATAATACATATCTTCGTGGGCCAATAACTCATTTTTTCAACATTATTTAGATGGTAGATAAGCTTCCTTAAGTTAACTGCCTGAAGCAATCATCAAACCTATCAATTTACCATAACAATATTTCAAAAGCTTAACTGCAAAAGCTATTCTTAACATCCAAAAAATTTCATTTTAAATTTTCTCTTAATCTTGTCATTTACTGTAAACGCCAATATTTTTCGCGCTCAGTAATTTTCGCGCTCAGCCAATTTTGGACCATTTCGCGCGTTTTTATTTTCGCGCATGTGAACATTGTCCGAGTATATAATTCCATTTGCATCAAGTCCACATTAATTTTCGCGGTACATTTATTTTCGCGCTAATCTCATTTTGCGCGAAAAGCGCGAAAATAAATGTAGCGCGAAAAACACCACTTATACAGTATCTAGCAAATTTTGACTGGAGCTTAAAGGCACAACACCATTTTGAGAATACTGCCCTAATTCTGATTTTAAAACAACATGCCTACCATACAGAATAAGGATAATTTGTCAAATAGCTACAAAATCTTGTATTCATCATAATCTTGTTTCATTACTTTTCTTGCATTAAGTTACCTTATTTGGAGTTTTTGCATTGTGGATTTTCATATTCATTTTGCACGGCACTATGTCTCCTTGTAGAGCACTATGAAATTATGTTAAAACGATAACGATAATTTTGTACCATTCTGAGACAGACTGCTTCAACAACAACAAAAAGGAATTAAACCATATATATAAATACTGATTCAACGAGTTAACACCAGCCAAGAATTGGTTAGACAATGACTATGCATACAACATACCAATAAGATCAGAAATATAGCAGCAATGAGAAAATAGGCACAAAAAACAGCTTACATTTCAAGGGCAAAAAAATGAACTTCCAGGCGGAAATGGGAAAGGTGACACTACATAATATAAAATGCACGCTCGCTGTTTTCAGTAAGAAATTTAAAAAGGGCCAATAAACTAGTCAATTTGCAATCTGCTAGAATACTATATATGGAAGGTTTAATAGTTCAAAAAAATTCAAATTTCAAATTGTATGGTGGGAAGGGTCATATCAACTAAATAATAATGGAATGAAATGTACCAGACATAGTGCTCATACTAAACCGTATTCAAATTATTGCTTGATTTTGAGAAATGAATGACTCATATAAATGTAGGTGAAATTAGATTGAGACATCAATTTGTCATTAGTTGAAACAAAATGTGCACCATTTTTAAACAATTTTAAAAGATTAAATCTTGTTATCACATTACTGATTACATGTGATACATATTCTCAAGGGCAAAGACATTTTATTTTTACACTCTTTAGGAAACAGCTGACAAAAATACATCTAATCTATTTATATCTATTGTAGCTAAAGTTTGAACCATAACATGACCACCAAAATAATAGGCCTATTAGTACTAAATGTCTCCTGTCATCCAATATTATATATTCCATTGACATGTTCTTGTTCATTGACAGGTTCAAGTAAGCAATATGACATAAACGAAATTCAACCATCCCATCTGAACTGCATATGAAACTTTAAAGGGGAATTGGACAAAATTATACTAGAAAATAACAGTCAATTACCAGATATTGGTAAAATTTTGATCAAAACCTTAAGAACTAGAAACATCAAAAATTTGAAATTTAGTTAATTTGTTGATCTTGGGTATGAGGCTTTTCTCTAAACATATTTATTGATGCTATATATTAAGAAAGAGCCAAAAATGTGTTTGTAAAACATTCCTTTCACATAATAGATTGCAGATAAATCAAAAGAAGTTTGGAGTTTGCATTAGATCTCCTGAAAAGACCAATTTTAAAAATTCAACTATAGAGGGCAGTATTTATCGTTGTCGACAACAATAATTAAAAATAAAAGAAAATCTAAATATTTTGATATGAAGGGTTTGAATTTGACAATGAAACGTTGCATGCTGTCATTATTACTGCTAATACTTCAAATGATAAAAAAAAAAGTCAAAATGCTTGGGTGAAAAGTTTGGGGATGATGCTGAACTTGTCCAATGCCCCTTTAAATTCCCAGATGGCCCATGTAGAGAACTATTTCTAGAACTATATTCAAAATTCTTTGAAACTCGTAAAATTTTATATCGGCTAAAGGAGCTTAACATTAGCTACATAAAAAAAATATATGAAAGCAAGAGCAGATTAAATGATACTTCTACTGATTAAGTCCTACACAATTTTGTAAAACTGTCTTGACCATTTCACTTCTGCCGTACCAAAACAAAAATGTAGTGTCAGACATACAAGTATAAAATAATATCTCTAATAAATCTACCTCAATGTTAAAAGGTTGTAAGAACATATGAGTGGTGCTCTAGCAAAAGTCACGATTGAAAATTTTGAATAAATGGCTGCTAAAGTAAAACTATGGTGAACAAAAATCGTTTTTGGACATAAATAGCCCGGATAAATAGCATATATGTGTCCCGCCGCGGCAAAAGGGTGCAGTTGTCGGCTCCTACATGTTGCTCATTGTAGCATATCTGATGCATACAAATAGCATACA
>JXSR01S004446.1:157414-169844 GCA_000969725.1 Ophiothrix spiculata
GTTGAAGCACCAACTGTCGTTTTCTGTCAACGGGGGGAACCAACATTGAGACAGGGGTGCGGGGAGGGGGTCAGTGGTTGGGGAAGGCTCAAGCCTTACTGACCAAAAAAAGGACAATTTCAGAACCTGGAAATTTACAAAATTGCGGCATTTTAAAGCACCAATTTTCGGATGTTGCTCCAACTACTTCTGACAAAGATTGTAGTTTACTTTCAAGCAACATGTTACTTTTTTACAACCACCTCTCCTAAATATTAAACCATTTGGGCATTCCAAAGTTACGTTTGTGACCAAAAACATTCTATCCATTTAAGCTTTTTGTTGATAATGGTGCTCACTGTTGAGGCTAAGATATGTAGGTGTTTAGAAATTGAATTAATTGCCAAAATCCTGAATAGAGTTCATGTAACGTAACGTTCGGTAACGTTTGTGACATCACACGGAAACATATTTTTGCTCTTAACGACTTCAAAGTAAAAATTTTAAGGCGCGTTACCGAGTTTTATATTGCATTTTGCACAGAAGATGGGTAACATACTATAAATATATTTTATAAAAGTGGTAGAAAATTCTATCATCAGGATTTCTTTTAATGCATTGTTTTGTTTGGTAATGTTTGTGACATTTTAATATAACTTTTTGATAACATTTGTGACATTTTGTAATTAAAACATGTGCTCATTCATGCTCGGATAGAAAAACTTCCACAATTTCTGTTTGGAAAATACTTCTCACGTACCAAGTAACAAACATATTACTGAAAAACCTGCTTATGTGGTCGAACAAAAAGCAGACTTTTTGCTCGAAGCCAAAAAAAGTTTCATTTTCTGTGGAATGAGCCATAAACACAACTTAACTAAAGTCAAAATCTGAAGTGCCCTCCAGGCACACAATTTTATCAAGTCATAATTGCCTTACAGCCATCATCTCAATTTGTTCACTTCCTACAGAAAAGCCAACATGAATACACCTTAAATTGCTTTCAAGTGTGGAAAACAAAAACCTCTGTTCATGATGCTGCATTCATTTATTTGGCAAACTCTGAACATGCATAAAAGTGCTGGTTGAAAATATCAAATTATGAAAGAATTTGTGCTCAAAAGGTTGCCAAGGTGTGCACGCAGTAATATAATGTCAAAAATGCTAGAAGACTCACTAATTACATTTTCTTATTTTTAAAGCTGTAGTTTAAAACTTTCATAGCCATAATTTCTGCTTGTGCTATATTGTTAGCCTCCTGGGACATTCTGCCATTTAAGAATGCTGCTGATTGGTTACTGGTACGTATTGCTGTCTTAAGGCCAAACCATAATCGGCCTCCAAACAAATTTTCCTACCAAACATTTGGACGTGACGTCACCAAATATTTGCCATCGAATTTAAAATATGACCAGGTAACAAAAATTTGGTCCAATGTATATGGCAATTCAATAACATGTGCAATCTAGTGCGAAATTTTATTTGGTCTCAACTTGGAGTGGAAGTTATTTTGTTTGCAGCCACTTGTCATTTTGATGTCGCGACCAAATGTTTTGTAGGGAAAATTTTGTTTGGAGGCCGACTATGTTATCGCCCTTATGTGGTTAATAACAACAAGGCATCATAAACAGGAGCACTTCACTCATTCTTGATAAAAAAGTCTATAACTACTACAAAATTGGGATCAATATACTTGACTGTAGATCTTATATGATAAAGCATGGAATCTATCTTCACAATCTCAATCTAAACCCTTTTAACCCGACGAGCTGGTATACCGGCTCACTATACATGTACTGTACATCTAATGAGTCGGTTTACCGGCTTTTAGGTCGCATGTCAGAAACTTGATGCGTCTGTCAACAAGCATGGGTAGTTACAATTTTAAATGTTCTTATTTATATTTAAGACATCAATGAAGCTTTCAACCAATGGTTAATGGGTCATTTTGCTCTTATTTAATAGACAGAGGTGTACAATTTCTCAATTGTTTGTAAATTTGATCACAATTTTCAACAAACGTGGCTTCACCCATTGACTTAAACGTAAATGTCGAATTGGTCGATAGTATTCTTTTGTGAATGCTGGTTATTGAAAAAAAAAGTAAAGCAAGGGAAATCAAAACTATTGTGTTTTTTAACTTTTCGGGTTGGCCCGGGTCAGTTGTATAGATAAATGTTGAATGGGCAGGGTTCAAAGGGTTAATCACAATAACAGGCCTCCTATATTAGTCTCAACAAAATTCATTGCACATGCATTAATTTTGATGGTACATGTAGCGTCAATGTGGTACCCCCAACAAAAACATCAGTAATGTGATCCCATTTCAGAAATAAAGTCCCCTCTTAAAACATTTAGTAAAACATATCAAAATTGATGTTAAGTAATAACCAGCAATAAATTGAGAAATCACTTTGAATGATTTAGACACTAATGGTCTCTACTCTATAGTGTGAAAATTTGTTATTTTACACAAAGCTCATTTTGACAAAAATCACTTTACAACAAAACTCTGAACATTTTGACAAAAGCAATATTGAGATAAAACAATTCAATTAACTTTATCAATGTTCAAACACTAATAAATTCATCCAATTACTTCCACATACAAAAATCAACCAAATCCAATAACTCCTGTCCAGAAAATGACTAAAATCATAATCATAATTCTCATAATCCCCCTAGAATGTGTACCGTCACCAAGGTTCTGGACAGATCCTCAACTCACATCAAACCATTAATGAAACATCCCTCAACCAAACCACGGACACTCTACCAGACTAGACGCTTACAATTAAAGAAACCTAGAACCTATCTAGTTGATTTAATAAAAAAAAATGCAGCCATTTTTTATTGCAATATATTCAGTGGACTGCTTTGGATTTTGATCTCTAAATTAAGAACGGATAATGAAAGTTTGACATATTATATATCATTCAAAAGCTGAGATTATTGAGAATCAAAATATGTTATAAACTCAATTTTGAAATTTGTGACTTTCCTCTCATTTTGCCAGCGCACCCCTCATATCACATGGGTCAGTAACTCATTTTTGCTACAATCATTTTGAGGACAGACAAGCTTCCCTGAATCACCTGCCTGGAGTAATCGCCATAACTGTCAGTTTACATAACAGCATTTCTAAAGCTCAACTTAAAGCTATATCAAATTTCCAATAAAATTGAAGTTTTCCCTGATCCATCCACTTCTCAAAATTCTTTTCATGATCCAATCATCTATCTAGTGAATTTTGACTTAAGCTTGTGGGTACAGTGTGATTTATACTCAAATTTCCAGGCAACTCAACAGTCACAGAGAGAAAAATATTGCATCCTCACAATGACTTGTGAGTTTCAACGTATACAAATGAGTCTTCAAACAGAAACAATGTTGAAATCATATTCATGATTTTTAAACAACATTGAAGCAATGTTCAGAAGGGACCATATAAAGTATGGTACATAAACTAGAAGTACAACCCACAGTTACTGTGTAAATTGTCCAATAAGCCAAATAGTGTTTATTCAAAAGTTTATATCATTTATGTGCAGATGCTTTGTAATTTACTGCAAAGATCGGTTTGTACCTGTATCTTGAGGGAGTATATACTCTGTTAGGGACATGCGTAGCCTAGCGGAAAAGTCCTCGACTGTTAATCACTGGGCATTGAGAGTCGTGGGTTCGAATCCGGTGGGCGGCGTGTGTAGTGTCCTTGAGCAAGATACTTACCCTAATGTGCTCCTCTCCACCCAGGTGTCAAATGGGTACCAGCTTTCTTCAATGTTTGGAAGGTAACAGGCTCGCGGGGAAGGAGGTGTAGCGATCCCCTCACCGCAAATATAACAAAAAATGTGGAGTCTGGCCCAATTGCTTCGAAAGAGAGATGGGCACTCCGACCTGTGAAATACAGGCCATCCCCTTTACCTTTACCTTTTATACTCTGTTAATCTTGAAGTATGCAGCAAGCAACCGATTAACGTACATAGACCAATATGACCAAACTTCACCAGAAATGACAGGTTAATAGAATATGAGAGTATCATGGAGGATCACTCTTTAATTTGTTAAATGTTAGCCTGTTTTCAGTTGAAGATTAACTTAAATTGTAGGTTAAGACAGTTTTGTATTGATTGTGATGTAAATAATTTACAAATATATACTGACTTGAAGATCTCTGGTTAAAACTATGGACCTGAAGTGACTAAAATTTAGCTATTTTACTGAGGGGCACAGCCCCGAAGTAAAATAGCTAAATTTAGTCACTGAAGGACCATAGTTTTAATCCTGAGATCTGAAAATGTCAGTATATATTTGTTTTATATACTGTATTAATAAATTTAAAAAAATTTTACTTGCCCGATGGCCTTATTTAATTAATCTTAATTAAAAAATGCACTAACAAAATGCTATAACCGTGGCTATAACCATGAATGCAAGCAATAGGTTAATGTGCGTATTGGCTTGCGCGTCTAAGTTTGTTGAGCGCGTTAGTCGATGCGTGAAAGTGGCGCGGCTAAAAATTACGCAGAAAAGCCGTAAATAGTCTTTCAAAACCCGTAAATAGTCTTTTCAAAAGAACTATTTACGGGTTTTTCTCAAGATGGTTGAAACTTTTTGAAATAATGTCATAGGGTATCAACACGCTTAAATTTATTAATACAGTATATAATACATAATACCGTCACATTCTCATCATTTTCAGGGCTAGATCTCATTGATGTTTGGTCTATTCTCACAAAGTGGAACGAAGTCGATTTCAAGGACTTTTTGAAAATGTTCATATCTCCGGACCGGAGTGGTGAAATAAGACTGGACGAAAACCATGGTGTAGAATTATATTTACACTTCTATAAAACTCATCTTATTTTGATTATATCTATCGGCAACTACTTTTTAATATTTCTTATTAGCTCTTTGCGTTTATATATTGGAACAAGCTATAGATTTTTAATAGAAAAGTTCTGAGTTATACTGCTACAGTGGTAAGAAGAAGGTATGTCATAAGCTGTTTTATCACGTTTCTACCAGTCAAGGGGAGGTAAATCAATGGCTACGCATACAACTTGGATATAAGATTGAAAAATATAGGACCAATGAGAAAATATGCACCAAAAGTGCCTTACATTATAAGGGCAAAAAATAAACAAAACTTCAAAGCGGAAACAGGCAAGGTGAAATTTGACACTGTATAAAGTGCATGCCTTTTTCTGTCAGTAAGGCATTTTCAAAAGGTTTTAATAAGCTTTTCAGTTTGCAGGCGTCTGCTAGAATACTATAAATGAAAGGTTTAATAGTAGAACACATTTCAAATTGCACGTAATTGAATGAATTGTACCTGGCTTACATAGCTCTCATGCTATCCTATATTTGAGTCATGATGGAACTGTTCATGATTTACGCTTATTTAATGAGTGTGCATGCAAAATAAAATTACAGGAAATTGAGCTAAATCTAATCTAAATGAACAAACAAGTCGTACATCCATAAATGGTATTATGGTTCATGGAAGTTTGTCACCATACATGACTGCCAAAATAACATCGCTACCAAATGATTCCAGTATTAAGAGTTGACAAATTCTTATCAACTTACTGGTTTAAAGTAAGACTAAAAACAGTATAGTACTATTGTACAGCACTCCCACACCTGGAATAATAATTTGTGACCCATCATATCCAAAGTTACCTTATGGTTGACATAGTAAATTATAAGATATGGGCCATTGAAGCTGAGCATAGTCAAAAATCATGTTCAAGATCGAATTTCTTATTTCATCAGAAACGTTACCTTTGAAGTGTATTCTGTCATATTAATCAGGTTCCAACATCCAAAATATAAGACAAATGTTTTAAAAACCGAGATGAAAACCCTTTCTCCATTCAAGGTTTACTAGTACAGAAACTTAAAATTCAATCTCACTATAATTTTCTGAAACAGCCAAATGTCTTTTACCAATTTGGATGTAACTTTGCAATCGAACATCCAATAACAAAAAGCAAGGTGTCATTTTAAAATATAATCTTTCATATGAGACCCAAAAATCAATGTTCATTTTGGGGCCCTAAAGGTACCTGTCAATATGACAGGTCCAAAGCATGATTTGATTTGATATACACATACTGCAGTTCACCAAATACAACATATATGCTGGACAGTAATTCACTCACCTGTTCATGTCAAGATCAGCAATCACACAGGAATACATGAAACAAAGGCAGAAAAAACAAAATTACAATAGTTTGTATCAAAACCCTGTTACATGTTTTTTTAACTTCAAATTCTAACATTTTAGTGAGGAAAAACAGCATAATAAGGAAAGATTTGAATTAAACAACTTAATTAATTGAAGTAAAAAGAACAGAAAAACAATCTTTTTTCTGGTAACCAAAACGCACCAGCATCAAAAAATGTTGTATTCTGATTATATCTATAGCATCTCTTGCTTCTATAGCTGTCTTCACACCACTGGAAACCAGCCATGTCATTTAAGTTAAATAAATTGTTCTTACAACTTTCATGATGTATTCATATATTTATGAACATTGGTATCCTTCAATACACATTGCATCTTTACTAGTCAATATCAGTTTGGCGGAACTCACATTCGGATACGTATCCGAATTTGGATACTCCGTATAAAAATTCTGATACCCGTATCCAAATTTGGATTAAAAACAGCTGAAACGGGATATCAGCTTAAATGAATATTCAGCTTCGCCGTGCACCATACTGGTATGTATAAAAGTCGACAACATTATCTACATTTATCATCTAAATTCTAAGAAAGTATTGGCCAAATTATTTTGCCTTCTGTGATAAGGAGCTATCAGGACATGTTTTGAAGCTGTCCCGCTGGAATTGCACAGATGGAAATGATATTTCCACAGATACATTTATCATAAATGCAAGAAAGATGTTCTACATGTACCTGCCAGCTTGCGCTATCAATTTGTTTCCTGGACTGCGACAGGCATATCAGAATTCGGATACCCCTCCATATCCTTATTCTGATACGGGTATCACAATTTGGATATGAAATGTACGTGGGTATCCGAATTCGGATACGTATCCGAATTGTGAGTTCCGCCGAAATGATATATACACTAAATGCAAAAATTACAAAACAAGTATAACCAGACAGCATCTTTTTTATATTTGTCTATATCACAGCTTTGTAAACAAACACAAGTCCAGCCATTGAAATTGACAACTCAAAACTACACCAGTGGTGTGCATCTTGACGGTGTAATGTTCTTGTCATTTAGAGCTTATCCTTTTCCACTCTGTTGATAAAGCTACAGATTTAGCGGCATGTCACGATTAATATCAATCATTAATATGACAACTGATGTAGGATTACCGTGAAAATATCAGCAGCAACGGGTCAAGGGATGTTTGTATTGTATTAATACCCACTAGCTACAGGGGTTTTCCCTCTTTCTATTCAACAAGACTTGCTAAGATGCAGACTATTAGAAGAAGTCAAACAGAATATAATGAACTGACAATACTAAGAATAAAATAAGTAGATTAAGTTTGAAATGGCAACCAGATCCAACAACCTTCTTATATCAGCCGATTCTCAATTAATCGGACACTTACCTTGCTCCGTAAATCTTTTACGGTTAATAACCAAATGCATTCAACATTAACTCTGTTGAGTAACCATCAAAAATTGCATATATCTTTTTTTCTGATTTGATAATATTAAAATTTAGCAAATCAGACCAACAAGATTTTGACGGTTTTACAAAAGTTGCCCTAACTTTAGAAGCAAAGATCTAAATTGCACAGAACAAATTTCTTGTAAAGCCTACAGTACAAGCTATTATCTTGTTATAAAGTTGGTCCAAAATTGTACCACCTTTTCTCAGAAAAAAAGTTTATTGTGTTTTATTGGGACACCCTGTATATCCAACCCTATGGAAACATGCAACAAGTCCTACTCATTTTACCATCTACTAAAGGTTTTCAAGAGGGGATTACTGATTATTAAAAGGTCTATTTTTGAAGCACTTATCACATAGAATATATCATTTTACAGGTTCATTCTTGTTGATTCAGTGAATACCTAATATTCCCCAAATTATTTTTGTTGTAGACAGCCTCATATTTCTTAACTCTCTAAATGTAAATGAGAGCATCTACACCCAATGCTACCAGTTATCTAAGATAGTTAATTGTATGTTACCTGTCAATTTAATACTGCTATCTAACAAAGCTGATGAGTCATGTTTATAAAGTAAAACAAGAATCCTGGATATAGAGATTAAATGGCTTTATATCTAGATCCCATTCCCATCAACAATAACTCATAGTAATATACCACATAATGCATCATAAATCTTAACAAAAATTGCTTAGATTTCTGCCGGATTTGGAAGGGGAAAAAATGAGTTGGCAAGACAATGTAAAACACACATAAATGTTCAAAGATGATTCTAGGTTTTCACAGGTAGAATAATCAGCATGATGGATATACCTATACTATATAAACCTCTATGTATGCAATAAGTCATCAGACTCCGTTACAAGATCCAAAGAACATCCCTTGTATTCTACAACATTGTCAACTGGTGTTTTTGTATTGTGTAAGAGACTAGCAATGATAGATAAGAATTGATTAAGACCAAATCACTGCATATCAATACATTTGGTACATGAATCTTTCATGATTTTGGTGTTATGTTTGGTTAATTGTGTTGCTACCACATGGACAAATCTTGATTCAAGTTCATTTGAATATACAACATGATTGGGTATGCTGTTATGATTTGAAAATTCTGGATTAATTTATTTACACATATAGTTATATCGGTTTATGGTAGCTTTGTGCATACTTCAAGATTTATAGAGTATAATCATTTATCACCATTAATTATACTGCAAATTGCAGTCATCATTTTGGTCATCACTGGCTCTCTGTGGGATATTGAAAGTCACAATTGACCAATCAGAAGTAAGAATTTCATTATGTAACATCCTAGTACAATACTGGCTACTGTGTATGTGACAACCCATTTCAAATGAGCCGTAAATGCAGGAAACTTCATTTTGCGCTGCAGGTCAAAATACTTCTAAACACCAGCCAAGATTTCAAGGAAATGACTGGAAATATGAAATATATCTGTATATTTTTGAGGAAAATCAACCGAAAATATAATGCTTACTGATCTTTGAATGACAACCTTTGACGAACCATAACATGACTTCTGGTGAAGTGAAGTTCATTGAGGTGTCATTTTATCTTTATAATAGCATGTAATAGCAAATATCTAAAAAAGTGAAAATGTCAAGAGGCTGCATTTACAGCTGTTTTGGGATGGTCGGTCACATATAATGGCAAAATATGCTATCAAACATGAGTAAGAGGAGCCCCCCTCCCCCCAGGAGTTCCCATCATATATTAAATCCTAATGTTCTTTTTTAACTTTCCTTGAAAATGCACTTAACGTCTTTTGACTCTCTTTTAAACCATATTTTTTCTCAATTGACATGTTTAGCAGAATGCACTCCATACAAATTAAGAAGCAAAGTCATATTTCTACAGGTATACTTGAGCTCCAGTCAGTCATAAACCATATCTACTGTGACAGTCTCAATATTCAAAAATGGATGTAAAAGGTAAAGATATATTTCAAAGCATTGAGAAGTGACACAGCCAGACTTAGTTCAACCATGAAACGTGACATATTAGACTCAAAAGTATACTAAAAATTTGCAAAGTAGCTTTAACAAATTGAGAAAAAATAACATCATATCTTTGACAAACATGATTGGACATTTTTCTTTCAAACCATAAAAATGTAATTTTCTTACGAATTGAACAACAAGGCAGCAATTTCCAAACAATTCAAATCTTGTTAAGAGCAACAATCCAGCCTGCCGCCTTAAAGGTAGCTTTGGTACCAGAAATCAGATAGCCTCTTTCATTAATACAAAATAAAGCTCATATCCTGGTAACAACCGCAACCAGCGAGTCAACTTGCTACCTTTATCCAGTTTCTATACAAACAGTGTCATTCTCTGATTGACAGATTAAAATTTGATTTTGCCACACCTTCTGTACCACCACTTATGTATATTATAATCACCTTAAAGATAAGAATATTTGTGAAGTATCCTACTGGTTGTTAGAAATGTGATGTGAAACTCAACTTTTATTTTATTGCCTTGACATATACAAGATATGTCATATATCTTAAAGGTAGCTTTGGTACCAGAAATCAGATAGCCTCTTTCATTAATACAAAATAAAGCTCATATCCTGGTAACAACCACAACCAGTGAGTCAACTTGCTACCTTTATCCACTTTCTATACAAACAGTGTCATTCTCTGATTGACAGATTAAAATTTGATTTTGCCACACCTTCTGTACCACCACTTATGTATCTTATAATCACCTAAAAGATAAGAATATTTGTGAAGTATCCTACTGGTTGTTAGAAATGTGATGTGAAACTCAACTTTTATTTTATTGCCTTGACATATACAAGAAAATGTTGAGTACGACATCCTTACACAAAGTCACACAGAAAAATTCTGATGAGATTACTCCAAATAAATGTATCACAAAAATTTGATTGATTTCATATTTAAAGCTATTGTTTTATCTAAATGTCAAAGTACTTCAAATTATAAAATCAATAAAGAGAGAATTCATATTGGAAGTCCATTGGGATTGAAATTCATTTGAAAACAATCAGGCAACTAATGTGTAATTTTGCTTTGATTTCTACTTTCCACTCATTATACACTATATATTATAAAGAAAACTGCTCCTCTTAATGAAAGACTTCATTTATTATACTAAACTAACATCACACTACTCAAGATTGACAACTCCTTCCTTTGCTGTGTTCCCATATGATTTGACAAAAAAACGCAATTTTTAACCTTCTTAAACTAAGAAAAACTGACTGACAAGCCATTATTACATTTCCATAGATAAACATTTTTAATTTGGCAATGTTTGATAAGGATTTAATTAAGGGGACTTTTGTATGGGGAACTACATTTCAGTAATTAAAGGGACTAGCCTAGATTCCATTTAAAATTAAAAACTGAAAAATGTAATAACATAAAAAAATTACAAAAAATTACACAGAACTGGCTAAGATTAGAGGATTAATTAATTTCTAATGTATCTTTATTTTCCCTTGTCATTTATGAAAAGTTACAGTAAAAAATTCAGGACTACTTTTAACAGTTGTAAACTTTTATTTTATTTTATTACTTTTTTTTTGAAAAGTTATGGGGAAAATATTCGAGTGTACCTTTTTGAGTCAGATAGGGAGCAATTTTCAGCCTTTTGTTCAACTTGCAAACATTTCTAGATACATCACAGTAAACAAGAAAATACATCCTATCCATTTTCAGCTACCCATAGCAAGACTCTCAACCACAACACACCAACTGCTAAAATAATAGGCAGTTTAACACCACATGAATTCTGTAATTTGTGTTCCATGATTGTAAGTCACATGACAAAAATAGTTTCAGTCATTCTTTTAAACCATGTTCCGTAATTAGAACTTAAATGCTTAAAAACATGATCAGAAAGAAGGGTAACATTATGGTTTTTTAAACAAACACAATTCTAACCAATCACAACTGTTTTGCTGTTCTAAGTTGAAATTGACAACTCAAAACTACACCAGTGGTGTGCATCTTGACGCTGTAATGTTCTTGTCATTTAGAGCTTATCCTTTTCCACTCCGTTGATAAAGCTACAGATTTATCGCATGTCACGATCACTATCAATCATTAATATGACAACTGATGTGGGATTACTGTGAAATATCAGTGAGCAACGGGTCAAGGAATGTTTGTATTGTATTAATACCCCACTTGCTGTTTCTATTCAACAAGACTTGCTAAGATGCCAGATAAAGAAGACTTTTAAAAGAGGTCAAACAGAATATAATGAACTGACAATACTAAGAATAAAATAAGTAGATAAAGTTTGAAATGGCAACCAACCAGATCCAACAACCTTTT
Source organism: Ophiothrix spiculata (assembly GCA_000969725.1). NCBI lineage: Eukaryota > Metazoa > Echinodermata > Ophiuroidea > Amphilepidida > Ophiotrichidae > Ophiothrix > Ophiothrix spiculata. The sequence goes on from JXSR01S004446.1 coordinate 169,396, forward strand.
TAATATCATCCAATTCTCAATTAATCAGACTTTTACCTTGCTGCTTAAATCTTTTACGGTTTGTAACCAAATGCGTTCAACATTAACTCTGTTGAGTTACCATAAAAAATTGCATATCTTTTTTTTCTGATTTGCTAATATTGAAATTTAGCAAATCAGACTAACAAATCAGATATACCTATACTATATAAACCTCTATGTATGCAATAAGTAATCAGACTCTGTTACAAGATCCTAAGAACATCCCTTGTATTCTACAACATTGTCAACTGGTGTTTTTGTATTGTGTAAGAGACTAACAATGATTTATAAGAATTGATTAAGACCAAATCACTGAATATTAATACATTTGGTACATGAATCTTTCATGATTTTGGTGTTATGTTTGGTTAATTGTGTTGCTACTACATGGACAGATCTTGAATAAATGCTATCAAACATGAGTAAGA
>JXSR01S004446.1:184560-194836 GCA_000969725.1 Ophiothrix spiculata
TATTTATTTTCTTATTTATTTACTTGTTTATTTGGTTGTTAGTTGTAGTTGGTTTGTCAGACTTCTAGCATGCAACTGTTACTAATAGTTTGATCTTGTTGATGACATACCCCACTGAGTTTACCAATCATCAGAAGTACAGAACATCATGATTAGGCCAAAAATAAAAAATAGTTGTGTTGCCCTCCCAAAAGAAAAATTTGGACAACCGGCAGGCCGGCCTTTTTTTTTCTTTTCTTTTTTTTTAAAATTAATTTCCATGAACTAATAAATTTGACTGGGCACCAGGACTAGTCTACCATTCGGGAAAAGAATCTATATAATTAAATATAGCACATTCATGTATTTTCTACATGAATATGCCGTCAGTTTTTTTATTTTAAAATGTTCAAAGATTCTTTCAAGAGATCAATCAACATAATGCATCTATTTTGTTCTGTTCTTCTACTTCCGGTTTCGCGATATTGTGTTTTCAGAATATAGAATGAATTTTATGATGAAACTAATAATGAAAAATTGTAATATTTTTAAAGCTTTTTGAAGCTTTGGGTATTGACATCGATATTTTTAAGAACCATGAAATGATTTTGTGGATATGAACAGAAATACACGACAATCTACCATGCATGCGGGTCTGTGTTGATGAAAATATAATTCACGGAGAATGTGAAAATTTTGTTGTAAAAAAGTTCTGAAGGGAGCTAGCTGCTTGTTTGGATTTCTGGTGTACCACAACTTTTACACATGTTTTATCAAATACACACACGTGAAATATTTCATAAACAGACAAAATCATAATAGGTATGATTAAAAAAAAAAAAAAGATCCCAGATTGTCAAAATTTTGACCAGGCCACGGAGGGCAACACAAGTATTTTTTATTTTTAGCCTTATGACTTCCACAAATATACTCTTTTCAAAAAGTTTTCACCCAAGCCAAGATTCAAACTTCAAGTGTTAAAATGAGTTGAATCCAAGATGGAGCATCTGGTTTATATTACAGGGGAAAAAATCTCTTGAAACTTACGTCCTGCAAATAATTTAAAATGAAACGAGGATGGCCAAATAAACCTGAGCCAGGAGATAATGGTGAAAGAAGACAGAAATACACAGTAAGCTAGTACTGATGGCTAAACTCTTGGGGATTGGTGTGCTGAAAGCCAATCCGTTCTGGACAAGCTTAGACACTGTATCTGTATTCACATCAGTGATGCCATATTTAGATTTTATGTGGGCTGGGTTTAGGGATTTACGCCTGTTTCTTGCATGAGCCTTTGCTACTTATTTGAACTTAACTCTACCCATCCACTAGATGCAGCATAAGGCCTAAACAAATAATTGTTTGATTGGCGTAACATAGAAAAAAAAATAGGGTAGGTAGGTCGAATTTTTTTTTTAATATTTTTTTCCCCATTTTTAAGTCTATGTTTCACATACAAGAACACAAAATATACGACACATATACAAAAACATCTTCACTTTTTCTGTAACACATCTTTTATTTGACATTTTGAATGTCCTGCAAGCCATATCTCGGGGCCCCCATGAATCGATTCCCATCAATTTTGGGATTTGGAGGTTTTTTTACCATGCTCAAAAAAATAAAAATATTTAGGGTCGGCGGTAAAAATAGGGTCGGTCGGGTTACGCCAATCAAACAATTTTTATAAGGCCTAAGGTTATCAATTGTGTGAGTGACATGTAAACATTGTGAGGTACTACGAGTACAAACCAAAACCAAACACAGCACATCACACAATTAAATCCCTTTTCCTTCCCAAAAAAATCTCTAAATCTGAGGCATAGTTTGACTTTCAATCTTTTATATAACCCTAACTGATCAAAATCTCACTTTAGAAAATCAAGAAAATGCGCTAAGTCTAGATACCTCACAGATGGGGGTTATATGCAGGAATGAAATCGTTGCCCGGGCAGCGACTCTGAGCAGCGACTCAGTGGTGGCATGCTATGGATATCACTCGCTTGGTAAACGGAAGGTCCTCGGTTCGAATCCTGGTGAAAACATGGATTTTTCCCTTTTCGAGGATAAATGGAAAAGGATCCATGCCACGAAATAATCTGGGCATAGAAAGCCTGATATCATTACTCTAAGGTTATAATCACTTGGTAATTTTTTTTAAAGTTTGAGAAGTGTTACAATTGTTTGATTTAATCAACTTTGAAAAATTGTAGTTTCTACCATGCTTGTTAAATTTTTTCCGAGATTTTGTACTGAGATAGGCTAATGCATTTATTTTACTGACAGTTGCAAAAAAATCATATTTTTCATATTTGTTGAAAAACTGAGGTCCTTATGTTTCAAATAAAACCATTTTTTGGGTAATCAATTGCTTTAAAAGCAAGAACATGTCATAATTATGATACAAAGGGCAAAGTAACACAACTGTTATGATTCAATTCCCTTGTAAATTAAATGGGAAGATGTGAAAAAATACCATGAAATATTTCTTATAAAAAGCACATGCTATAGCACCATACCAGAAGGTCTGATTAAATGCATATAAAATTCTCCATAAATCATTACTGATTTATAATAATACCTATTTTGTTACAAAAACTTTGCCTATTTGGAATTCTCAAGTATTGTTTGATGTAAAAATTGTGAAAAATATTGTACATTTTTTATTGATATAAAGAGTTTTTCTTTCCACTTATTTATCTAGATGTGTGCAAATCTGAAAAATGTATGGCTTGTATTCCTATTTGGATTTTCTGTATTATCTTCCGAGGTTCAAAATTCAAGTCGTGAGACGTAAGTTAAATCTTATTCTGTAAAGATATTTATTATTTCACTTGTAATTTTCACTTATATTTTCGACATATGACATCCAATAAGATTGTGTAACTTCACCCTTATGTAATCAAAATCTCATGCATTGAAACTCAAGCGAAATAATCATAATTAAAATCTTGGCTTTCCAAAGTAAAGATCAGTTTCTTTTATATTGCAAACAAACTGGCAACTCTCGTCTATTTTGTATAGAATCCCGTGGAGATTTGTCGACATTGTGCATCTCAGGAAGCAACACTGATTCAACCACATATCATATATATGACTCTATCTCGAGTCTTAATTCGTTTCAATACAAGTAGCATCTCAACAATTTTAACGCCAGATATTTTAGTTTCATCAACTTTATTATAAAATGCCTTGTAATTTTCCATATCAAAGTCAGTCTTAGAAGCTTATAAAAAGCAAAATCTATATGCACACGGAACAATAATACTGCTCTAAGAATCATCACGCCATATGACAATATACTTAAACATATTTTCTACATAAAATTTGAATTTCAACGTGAGGCACCAAAATCTGTTCAAATCTCAGCATAGAAACCGCTTCTTTTCACTGCTATCATCCATTATATTGCTTCAGTAATAAGATTATGGATGACTAAAGCATTAAAGAAAAGTGAAGACTGGTGAGAACTATGAAAAGTCAAAAAGATAGTCATATGTTTGCAAGAAGACTGTAACTACATTTAATTTTTATTTTATTTTTGCCATCTCATTCCTCTTATTCAAAAAGAGTTTGATTTAAAAGTTTGCACTGTGGTTCTACATTTTTTTGCACATATTTCTAAACTATGCATGCATCAAAAACTTATAACCTCTTGCATTTATATTATTCATATAATTATAAATGATGTACATGAGCAAACAACTATCTCTATTAGGTTGCGATCACATAGAAGTATACGGTATACGGTATTCGCTATACGCTATTCGATAGCTATATTTTGTACAGGCTCGGCGAGCTATACGTTTTTTTGAATAGTGCCCTCTTATGTGACCCGGTAGCATCAAATGCACGTGTTCGATTGAATCTATACGCGTGCCCAGGTGAAATCGTGCACTGTATACCCGAATAGTATAGTTCTATGTGATCGTAGCCTTAGTGAACAGATTTTACCCGATTTTTTAATATTTGTTATATGGTGAAGATAGCTATCAATTCAGTGACTGCAGAAGTACAGTGATACAACCAAGGCGTAATTGGCTTGGTATTGGGTATGAGCAATGCTTGTTCGACAGTGAAGGACTCAGTCTACAACACCACCACAACTAAAAGTTCACTAGCAGTCATCTAGTTCATGCCCCCTAGCCTTGTTGAAATTGACATTATACCCATACAATGGAGATATGCAAGTAATCCTAGTCGCATGTCTCTAGTGGTAGTAAATCATCTAATGTCCATCCTATCACAACATGATTAAGATTCCCTACAGTCCTAAATATGACATCCACCTCGTAAACCCCCGTCAGCAAAATTGCCGCACACAATCCACGTCAATTTCAACAAAAGCAGAGACATGTTTGTTTGATCTACATGCAGTGTGTAGAGGGCAAAGATTCCCTGTGACTGCAATGCATGCATGTCACTTTTTTTCTTCTTCTCAATCATGGCCCCATGCACAGATTGAAATAAAGACCTATTCAATGACATTGAAAAGATGTGAGTTGAAGAGCAGGGGAAAATATTGATGAACACAGTGGGGAGAATTCACGGTGGCTTGGACCTCTTTCACACATGAGAATGTTTAATTTGATTTTCGATTCATCAAATTAAGGAGGTCTTTTAACAAATGAAATTCTGTTGCTGTACAATTGGTGTTTGGGATTGATTGGCTAAAAAGAGGAATTGGGCATGGAACATTTGTAGTGGGCTTAATTCAATGTTTACTTTTAAAATGCTTCAGAAGAGCATCACGAAAGGTCTGCCAAAGCACTGGGATTATATCTTGACAAATTGTCATGAAAAAAAAAAAGTGCATCATGAGAAATTTCAAGACTAACATACACTTTTGGCAGTTTTCACGATTAATTTTAACCCCTCTTGATACAAAGGTTAATCTCTTTCTCCGAGGTTAATCTTTCACAAATGCATCGCGAGTCCATCACAGACGCTCTTATGATGTCCGGTCAACATCACGATGATGGTTATTCCAAAAGACAACATCAAGACATCGTTCCAACATGACAAAGGCATCGGGAGAGCATTATCATTTTTTTAAATTTTGTTACACATTGATGAAGCTTTAATTAAGACTACTGATGCATCGCGAGTATATCGAGAGCATATAATTTGGCACCAGGCCTTCATGTGAAAGGAAAGCTAGTTTACTAAATGTGTGGTGCTCCGGCAAAATGAGAGGAAAGTCACAGTTTTCAAAAGTGAGTTTACTACACAGTTAAATTTTTCATATTCCAAGCTTTAAAATGATAAATAAATAATATATCATACTTAAGTTCCCTTTTCCTTTTTTATCAAGAGATTAATATAAAGCAATTTACAAAAATAAAGAACTGAAAATATTCAACTTCAAAGTAGATAAGCTATGAACCACTGATCATAGTAACTAATTAACAATATACAGTAATGCCTAAAAGGTTACTACGAAAAAAACAGTAGCAATTGTTTTTGGTTACACAATACACTTGATACTTGGTACATATAATACCAAGACTATTATATGCAATATTTCAGGTGAATTTCAAATTATTCTATAAACATCTCCATTATCTGAAATTGTTTTCAAAAAGTTGAAAATGAAGTCATTATTGACCCAACTGCATCTTGGTGTAAATAATACAGACAGTATAGAACCTTTTGATAAAAGCCATTAGAATAATTAATAATATTTCCAGGTTATAACTGTTTTAAATATAGTTAGAAAAATATGCATAGATGACATTTCCATCAACAAACGAAAATTGAATTTTTCACGCAATTTTAATTTCAATAGCTGTTTTCTCAAAATCATTAAGCGCGACTTTCCTCTCACTTTGCTGAAGCATCCCTCAAACATGATGACTCACCTCGAAAAGGGGAACTTTGCGACAGAACACTTTTCGAGAAACTGATGAAAATAGGCAGCGAAAAATAAAGAAAATAATAAGAATTACCAGCAGATTTTCTGTTGTAAAATTTGATCACCTTGATCAATTTCAACAAATTATGTGTCATTTTAAAGCTTAGAAAATGTTGTAACAGATGAAATGATAAAATTTATATCATCTGCAAAGTCGGGGTGAGCCATCACAAATATGCTCATTTCTATTCACAAGAACACAACTTGTCATGTAAATACAAGAAAGTCGTATCTGTAATAGCTGCCCCAAGTTACATTTTTTAACACCTTGTAACTATTAAAAATCCCTCAAAATTTCCCTGTATTTTGTCTGGCAAAAAGATACAGATCCAAGACTGGTGATCATACAGTATGCAACCCACGTTTATAAAAAAAATGGCAGCTATTGCAGATACGACTTAATTGCGCTCACATGACAAAATATATTATTCGCTTCAGCCTCCCATCATATTATGGTCACCATAGCTCATCCTCCCTCCTTCCACCTTCCATGAATCTTACTTGCGACAAAAAAGGCTAGCCACCTACGAGATATTTTGAGACAGATATAAGATGAATTGGTTGAAATCAAGATGATGATAAATTAGTTCTTAGATAGATGCTTACTTTAAAGCTCTAAATATATAACCTATTAGGTCAAATATTAGCTGTCCTTTGGTCAATTCTTGTACTTTTTTGCAATGTGGTTATTTGTTATATGACCATCTACCACAAAAGGACTGTAAAGTTAATGGTTTTCTTTTTGAGATCAAATTTCTGAAAAGATCATAACTTTAGTGTTAAGATTTGTCAAATATTGAGATGTAATCAATTTAAAGTATAGTGTCCTGAATACTCAAAATTCTCAGAAAATTGCTTATAAAGATGCTAAAGTCCTTAGTCCATCAACATTTTTGTGCCTGGTATTAAAAAAAAAAAAAAGGAAATTCTCTGAAATTCAAAAACTTTTCAATTTCTTTTTTTTTTATTAAACTTCACTTCTTTTGTTAAAATAACATACATAAATCTGTTGCTTGGTTTAGAAAAATCCTGAGGTGTTTGAAAGCCATTTTTTGTTTTCTCAGCAATCACTAAATTCTTCACAAATTTTCTCAATCAATGACAAAACCTGTGTTCTGATTGGTCTTGTTTATGAGAATAAACTGTACTAACTGCTGAGAGATAAAGAAATAAACATGATTTCAAAACAATTTATCTATACACTCCATTGCTACGACACTCTAGAGTTGAAAATTAGTTTAAAACGCATCCCTCCCATGACACAAAAATAGAGAGTATTGGCCGTTTTAATCTGAGTAATTGTCATTGGGCAGTGTGGTCATCAAAGGCCCAACTCAATTGCTATTTCCAATCATCACGATAAACGAACTCCACTGCTTCGTCCTCACGACAATATCAATTTGATATAGTTCCTTGACTGTCAGAGCAAGTAATTTTGTGATGGGCAAAGGCCTTTTGATTTGATGGGACTAAATGGACATCATTTGGGACATGAATCTTTTATGCGCTGTTGTTTGCCCTTTTCTGATTCAACGTCTAGTTCATTTTACCGGGACAATTTATCTTCCGCATTGGGTTGATAGAAACGCACAGTAATGTGGACATTTTGTATTTTTGTGTTTATAGAAATGCACAATAATGTGGATTTTTTTGTTTTGTTGAAAGGTTAATTGGTTAGTGAATATACTATAATAATAGCCACCAAAATTGATTTGTACAATTAGTTTACATATTGAAAATAAATTTGAAAATGTATTAATAAATTACACACTTTTCACAAATGATCCCATGAAAATAATGATATTTATTGAAGTAAATCTACAATTTCCAATAATTTGTGTCCATTTTGTTCATACCTCTTTTAGAGAGCATAACTTGGGTGTAAAAGTTTAAGCATTTATAAGGATCTATTTTTGTTGTTGTTGTTGTATGTTTTGTCTACCTTTATGTGTTTGAATGAAACCAAACCATGTCCTAGGTTTTCTGTACATTTGCTGTCACTTTTTTTGCAAATAAAAGAATGATTGAATTATAATAATTAACTAAAAACTGCTAATTTTGAAAGATTTTAATTTTCAAAAATGCAAAATCCATGTAATCTTCAGTTAGTCACCCATTACAAAAAGAAAAAAGAAACCAAATACAAATAAAATCACCATTTGAGCCACCCTGAAGATGCTACAAAATACACAGTAGCAAAGAATAAGAGTAGCATATCTTGGGACTTGCTCGACTATCTCAGCCAAAATCCATCCATGAAATCTGAGCTTGCGGCAAGCAAGCCAGTGACCTTTATAGGACAATACATGTGTGCTGCTAGCGCTACAGGCATAAATCAGACTGAGGGAAAAAAAGACTACTTTGTTTCACACTACTCACGACTCATCCTGTGTCGGGTTACAACTTCTCATTTTGCTATTCCACAAATTAATGCCAACCCCCTCAAGAACAAAGCAAAATATATGGCTTAGGTACTCGAATTGGATCTCAAATGAAAAATGAATTGCTAAAAGCGTCAACAGCCACCGAGGTGTTACTGTTACAAATGTTTGTCGTAAAAACATGAATGTTTTCTAGAATAAATTGGGTGTAGAAAAAGTAAATCTCAACATGTTGCTGTCCCAATTTAAACAAACTAGCCTTACGTTTGAAGTGTGAAACCAATCTTGTTGTTCAAGCTAGTGATTTTGACATTTCTAACATCGAGGGTGTTGAATTCAACAACATTGTATCTCCCAGTGCTTTCAAATATACATTTTGATTTATTTATGTAGCAAAAACAATACAAGACTCGTAAGGTGAATATGGTAAAAGGTTAAACAATAATTATTGTTTGTTATTAATCAGGGAAAAGCCTATATTATGCTCAATGCAAACTGTATAAATTTCAAAAGTACACATTTCACAATTGCACCCTTGAAAATAAATCCCTATGACATATATACACAGTATATGACAAATATTCATATTACTTAACAATGATCTCATGTCAGATAAATATTAATCAAACTAAGATTATTTATCATCTTTTCCCCTGTTTTTCCCCCACCCCCTTTTTTTCAAATTGTGATATGATTTACTACTAGTCATTACAAATTATATTTGATACCGTATTAAGATATCACCTGGACTTCACATCAAATAGTAAAAAAATCAAACCAAATATAAAAAAAATCACATCCACAAGAAGGCTGATCCAATTTCTTCCAACTTGTCGAGATTAATGGCACAATATTTGATTTCCAATCCAACAAATTACCAATGCATAATCTGGGCGAAATCTGAGGACATTAAATGGACGGATCCCAGGAGACAACGCTTTCTTATTCTCTTTATGCGTAACCTCCGGTCAGATGCAATAAGAGATTTCATCCTCCCATGAATCTGATATACACAGATTTCAACCATTTTAATTACATTGGAATCAAAGAAGCAGAGATTTGGTAAAGCGATACATTGGTATTACAGATATAATAGTTTAGTAAGTCAATACATTGTGTCAAATTGCTTTATTGATACCGATATAAGAAATGTAAATAATATGTGCATGAAACTTTGTCTTGGATTTGCCTGACACAACATCTGCAGTTCTGTAGAAAGGATTTGCAATCTTCCTGTATGTATTGACCTATTAAAATGCTGTGTCCATCCATCTCTGTAAGCTTACACTCCCGCTCAAAAGTATTTCCGCACAAAAACTGTATTCAGCCATATCTTAAAAGGTGTTTATCCAATTTTCATCATTTTTTGACAGATTCTATATTGTTAAATTATCGAACTAACTAATCCAGAATTGCATTCATTGCATTTGAAAAATATGGCATGTAATGCACATTACTACTTTCAACTGCACATGGCTCATGAAATCAGCCATTTCTATAGCAATGGAAGATTAAATATTAAAACAATCATCGATTTATTCATATTGAATAGATAAGTTACCTATACTAGTATGAATCTTTGATGATTTTAGGTCATTCATTATTTTTAAAAATGAAGTTTCTGAACATTTTTAATTATTCGGAAATACATTCGAGCAGGAGTGTACTTGGTGGTCATGTCACTCGTAACTCAATATTTGGCTCGCCAATAAATATATTATGTTGCAATCAAGTGGAAATATTGATTTTTTGTTAGTGTTCCCCCCCCCCTTATTTTTTCAATAACTAATACACCATGTCATGGTCATCAGTCACCATGAGCCTTGGGGAGGAGGGGGGAGTACTCAAGTTATAAATTGATGGGGACAAGCTGCATGAGGTATGAAACTTTTACCCATTTCTTACGGCATTTTAGGCCAAAAAATGTCTGATTTGAGTATTTTAATCTTTTAAAAGTGATTAATGTGTACAAAATTGTGTCTCTCTTGTACTGCATTTCAAT
>JXSR01S004446.1:226157-248392 GCA_000969725.1 Ophiothrix spiculata
AATCTTAATTTCGTGAAAGTCAAATAAATTGTCTTTAAAATCATACCAAAATTATGACATTTTATTTGATTGTTGAAAAGATATGACAGAAATTGATGTATAAATCACTCTCCATGTAACAAATCCACCATTTATGGGTGCCCACATTAAAAAGAATGACCATATGTGAAAAAGAGAGAGAAAAAATAGAGCTATTTTTTAATTATACACTCTTAGAAAGCCAGTATCAAATATAAGCTGATCCTGATTCTGGATCAAAAATATGATCCCAAAAAGGATCAGATTGATCAAAAAAGGATCAATTTGATCCAAAAAGGATCAGATGTGGTCGATTTCCGGATCATATTTTGATCTGGAATCAGGATAAGCTCATTTTTGATCCTGGCTTTCTAAGAGTGTAAGTGTTTATGTCTGATTTATTATTGATTTTACCATAGGTCAATGGGAGAAAGTGGTAAAACATAGCGTTTTTGAAATGGATTTTTATCAAAAACTAAGTCGGTGACCCTCATTTTTAAATTCCGAAATGTTATCAGCACATATGAAAACACCATATATCAAAAAATTAAAAAAATAAATAGAGGAATTCTATCTGTGCTAGGCCACCTTAAAAGGTTTATGTACCACAGAACATGGTAGATTTTGGACAAAAACAACTGCAAATCAATGCGCCACATATGAAAAACATAACTGAAATGACAGGTGCCCACATCTTTATCTCTATTTAGGAAGACCCTTTCTCCTGTACTTGCTTGTTGCACAGAATCGCCTCTATTGACCAGATCACACAATTTAAGTTCAATTTGCTCCAGTTTGACTTGTAGGGATGGTCTGGCAGACAGTGCTTAAGTTTGGGACTTCAATATTTTGATTTTCCTCATGATATTGCCAACAAAAATGTATGTTTTTTCTATTACAACCTGTATAGTATTTCTATCATTACATAGCGAGATTCCCTTCCCCCTGACCAGCTTGTTGCACAGAGTCACCTCTGCTCTATATACCAGAGCACACAATTTAAGTCCAATTTACTCCAGTTTGACTTGCAGGGATAGTCTGGTTAGAGATAACTTGTTGTTATTGTTTGAATAGAGGATTAGGGTATTGGCAGTATTATGCATCTTGTCTGGGTGATGGATAAAGTGACAGTTGGTTGGGCTATGGCAATAAGAATAATGATAATGATAATAATAGGACACAAAATATTGTTTTGCGTCTATTTAACTCTTTCACTCCAGAATAATAAAATTTTCACCATCCGTCCTATTTCGATGGAAAGCTGCTCTGAGTGGCTCACAGACACCTCACTTTATGATAGAATACAACAATTGTACAGCACCGGGGTTGTTCTCTTTGCTAATAAAAAATGACGCTAAATAGCTATTAGTTTCAACTGCCTGCTGGCAAATTTTCGACCAATTTGGGGTTTTAGGTTTTTTTAAGAGCTATTCGAAAAAAAAATTGACAAAAAAAAAATCCGGCCAATCGTGCATGCTTTTGCAAGCCGCTGTGAGTGGCTTCCTGGAGTGAAAGAGTTAAACATTAATCAGGGCAAAGCAAGGAGAAACCTATTATTACTTCTATGCTATTGTTTGAATACCAGATTAAGGTAATGGTCTCATGTTTTACGAAGACCAATATATAAATGGGTAAGCATTAACAAACAGAAGCTATGATACTTTGTTGTTAACCATTTGGTTTCCGCATGCGTACTCTAACTTGTGTATTTTCAATGATCATATTTTCTATTCTAAAAGTATATGCCTACTATCCATGTGATTATGTTTGTTTAGCAACTAAAATAAGAAGAGCTGTTTGCATCACAAAGTTATATTTCAGTAAAACAAACTTAAACACAACTTAAAAGTACCAGGTCATCCTTTTCAGAGAGAATTCACTAACTAGATTGTGAAAAGACAAAATACCTGTCATTTGTGGAATCGCTTATTTGATGCTATGGTAACACAAAAACACAGCTGCCTGCAAACATAACACACAGAGGCAATCTTATCCACCTGGTGAGCCTAAGATATTATCACTACCAGGCTTGAGTTGCATTGTGGGACCTAGATCTACAGCTATCTATTTAGCCAGCTTTCTCAACAGTTTGGAGTAGGAGATCCATGAATGACAGTTGAGTTCACAACATGATATTGTATGTACGTTTTCTGAGTGATATCTTACATAAAAGTGCTGTCTTGTGTGATTGTTTCAATGAAAATTAGAATTACTAGGAGTATGTATATATGTGTCATATAAACCTGTCAAAAAAAGTTTGGAAACTTTTTTTAGCCGCCTATATCTCATTTGTTTTAATCTTGTTCATCTATTTGATACCATATTTGATTAGCTAACAATCTCTTCTCTACAATGATACCAAATTTATAACAAGAGCTTGCTTTATGGCTGAGTAATTCTGCTTTCTTAGCAGGTGGGTCACAGACAGCGTGTGACAAAATTGAGCAGTATCTGTGTCTATCCTACTGATTATGATGCTATAGGATAAATCAATGAATGGATGAATGAATAAGTTGATTGTTTTTATTTACAAAACAAAGTTCACCTTAATTAATTGCGACTAAAATCTCAGTATGCACCTGTCCTTGGCATCCCGTTTCACGTAAATGTTTAAAGTTTTGATACCACGTTTCACTAACATCAAATGTTGCTACAACTTGCTTTGTGAACCAACTTTAAGTTGGTCTATGCATGGGTTTTAGTAAGATTTAGTAATCTCTCTGTGATAAATCCTGAATTTAACACCAAATGATCACTTTAGAGGAAGTACCAGACAAGATGAATTAATTAAATAAACTCTAAAACTTTTAATCTAATCCTCACCTTTTGTTATTCAAAAACAAACTGTTATTCAGTATTACCAAGTTAATTCATTCATCCATTGATTACTGATTTACCCTATAGCATCATAATCAACAAGATGACACAGATACTGCTCAATTTTGTCAAACGCTGACTGTGACCTACCTGCTAAGAAAGAGGAATTACTCAGCCATTAAACGAGCTATTGTTACAAATTTGGTGTCATTTTAAAGAGGAGATTATTAGCTTATCAAATTTTGCATCAAATAGATGAACAAAATTAAAATAAATGAGATATAGGCGGCTAAAATAAGTTTCCAAACTTTTTTTGACAGGTTTATTTTTGTAAGTGTAATATAAGGTCAAATATAGAGCGCTTTGGAAGCCATAAACATCACTTCAAAGCATACTTCCAGGCATTAGTTCAGATATTTCATATGAAGACCAAAACTCAGGAACCTTACAAATTCTTCTTTGACAAACTACAACTAAACCTAAACTATACATAACATACATAATAGTACACTTGCTTAAGGACTTGCCATAAAAGGAACAAAAAATTATATTCTACGTAATCTTGTGAAAATATAAAAGGATAATTAAAATTAATTAAATATCAATAGTAGAAATGTTTTTAGGAGTAAAATCTGGGTGGTTTTTTTTTTCAATTTCAAGGCACTTATTATTTTTCTAGTGGAGTTTCTTATTTTTGTAGACCCAAAACAAATATCAAGAGACATTGTCTACCATTTTTTGCTTAACGTTTCTTAACCACTCTAATAATCAGTTTCTACTGTAATGCTATAATTTCACCTAATCTTCTCCATTCTCATTTTCCCCTTCTTTTCCCAGTCAGAGGACAAAATGACCCTTTGGTTGAAATGTTAAGTAATATTAAGGCAGCAAGAACCATGGCAAAAAGGCATTACGGTGGCATTACTATTTGTCCTAGTAGAATCAAATCTTTGCCATACAATTGTTATGACTGTTATTTTGTTCCGCTGTTTGAATGGCTTTTCTCTGGAGATACAATGACATTTTCTATAGTTTGCTGACCAAAATCACTGGCTTAAAAACTAGAGCCACATCATTACTCTAACTTTAATTACGGATTTTACACAGAGTATCAAATCACATATATACACTTATTGGATTTTTTCTCCCGATGTTGATGTTGAAGTACCGGAACTGATCCGATTGCAATTTTGGTGATATTATCAAGCACTAGTATGGACCATATATCTACTGAGTCTATTTATAACATTTTGAAGACTATTTATTTTTTTCTTCAGGTGACCCAAGTATTTAAGATTTGATTTTACACATCATTCAATATGCCAAATTTGCCTTACTTATATGCAGTATGCTAAAACCTTTAATACAAAATCGGACCAATTTCTGAACTAAAATCAGACAATTTTACTAATTCTCTCTTAAAGTTGCAGTTATATGATTATATTATATTTAGGTGCCCCTCATAACCTGATATGTACACAGGACCCCTCAAGTCCAAAATCAAGGGCCACATTTGTGTATTGCTATACCAGGCAGTGATTCTACTTCAAATATTTGTCAAGCAAAATTGATCAATTTTGATTAATTTGTACTATATTTCTGAAGTGCTGGTCATCTACTTCTAACCAAACACGTCAATGCAAACAAAGTAGGGCACAAGATATGTAGTTTGATGTATTACATTACATCGCATGTCATTTTGACTGGCTTAAACTCTCTATCAATATTGTCGTATATATAAGCAAAATTAATCACAATCGTTGTTCTTAAGAAAAAAGAGGCAGCAATGGTTTTATGTTAGGACTAATACAAAGACTTATTAGTCAATAAATGGATAAAATAGGTTGCCCATTGCTCATGTGGAACAGATGATGATATGGTTATTATATAATATGATGAAGGTGATGATGATGATGATGATGACGCCGATGATGAAAATCATGGTATTTCAAAAAATATCCTAATGATCAATTAAATCATTTTACCCCATTTATGGCTGTTAGTAACATTTCAAAAATCACTTTTCAACATATTTGCCATGGTAAAATTGCAAAGCTTTCCACCATTGTTTAAAACCTATTTGGACTAAACAGAATGTATACAAAAGAAATTTCAAATGTAATTCAAAAGTCTATGAGACAGCCTCTTATAGTAATAAAACATGTAATAAAAGTTGCCTTTACTTGTATTTCTCAAGTACTCTTATTTTCTTGACTTCCCTGGTCACATAGCCTTGCGACGAGGTTATGATATGTTTACGGCGTCATACCGGGTAGAATTCAGCAGACACCGACCGACCGACACTGGCCAGTGACCGACCGGTGTCCGTAAGGAGACCGGTCAGTGTCCATGAGCCGTAGAGACGCTGGAAGCATGCCGCAAGAATTTAATTCTTAGTTAAAACCTTGCAGCTTGTATACAAATACAATGTCTTCAGCACATCGCAAGAGCTTGCAAGCATTCACCAGTGTCATACCATTGTCATTCCGACGTTGCGGCTACCTGCGGATTACCAGACACCGGTTGGGGACCGATTGTTATGTGACCAGGGTGTAAAGTAAATTTATTCAGAGCCCCTGATATACAAGATTTCAGCAACAAGCCAGGAATTAATTGTAAATGTTTGAAATGGCCTTGGGATCTGCTTTTTCTTCCATGGGATCAAATCTCTTTGGCACATACTTTAACTGAAGAAAAAAAACCTGCGTACAGCTGCGTCAGGACTTTCTTGAAGTCTGAAAAGTCAAACTAACCTAGAACAAAAACACTGGCTTCAAAGAAATAATATCAACTAAACCACTCCATTTTGATTGAATATGTCAGGTGAAAAAAGGCAATCTAAATTCATGCCGAAAGCTACAGACCACTTTGAACCAAAATCAGAACTTGTAGGGATATTATCTATATTAAATCAAGCAAACTCAAATGTCTACCGATGTTATAGAGAATATTTATCCATGGATAAATAATAAAAGATGACAAATTAACAAGCCACCGCAATATGAAGATGGAGAGAATTGGATGAAAAATCCCAAAAGCTTACTGTGAATGAATATCCCCTGTTCCGATGAGCCGTCCAAATACCCACTGGGCATTTCTTTCAGGCCACACTGACCTCCACTGACCACTGACGTCAATGCGCCAGTTTGTCCTGTCATACTATACTGACCGTTGAAATCGGTCAGTGGACACCGGCCGGCTAGTCAGTAAGTCAGTCAGTGTAACCAGGTACTAAGACATGGTCAATGGAAAAAGAAAGAGGAGATGCGAGATGGAGTGACTGCATGGGCTCTTATTAACCCATTCAGTTCTGCAAGCCCTTTTTCTGATTGGCTGCTTCCAAAAAAAAATAAAAAAATATATACATGGGTTGCTCTGGCAATATAAGCAGAAAGTCATGAATGAAGATTTTGAATAAATGGCTTCTAAAGTAAAAATATGGCGAAAAGGTTGAATTTCGGTTTTATGACATAAAACGCATCCATTTAACTATACATCGAGGTTCAAAGGTCAATTATGTTTGGAAGTGCAATTAATTACTGTTAATTGATCACATTTTCCTAACATACACTATAGTAATCAGAAACTTTAAAAAGGATTTGCTGGAAATTTTGCCAGATTTTCAGTGGACTGCCTTTTATTTTAATATTTAAATGGAGAATGGAGAAAGAAAGTGTGACATATTGTATATCATTTGAGAGCTGAGATTATAGAGAATTAAAATATGTCATAAACTCAATTTTGAAATTTGTGACTTTCCGATCATTTTGCCAGAGTACCCCTCATATATTTAGGATAGATTTCCAAGAGAAAGAAATGAAAAAAATGAAGAAAAAAAAGACCCTGTAAAACATAACTGAATAATAATAACATTATATTTAAGGTGAACTATCTTACAAATCACAGGCCTCAATCAATCCCTTAATCATTTTTCATTTAAAGGTGTTTTGGATAAAATTTCACAATTTTATTTGGGGATGATCTCTACATTCGGTATGTTCGATAATAAAAGTTGACTACCAAATATTGTGAAAATTGTTACCAATACTCAACTACAATTGTATTTTATTTAGCATGTTGATCTTGGGTACACGGCTATTCTCTAAAACTATAGATACTATTTGTCAAGATGGATGTTTTTTTGTAAAGCATTGCTCCTACATCATAGATTGCACATTCATCAGAAAAAAGACCACTTTTATATTGGGTCTGCTAATCAAGTTAATTATAGAATTTTGACTCTAGGGGGCAGTATTTTTTTTTTGTCATTGATAATTAATAATGAAAGAATATCTCAATTTTTTTAGGGAAAGCCTTTGAATTTGACAATAAATTTTGCATACATGCCGTTATTACCACTAACACTTCAAATGATGCAAACATCTCGGTTGAGAAAAATTTTGGGATGATATTTAACTTGTCCAATTCCCCTTTAAGTGAAACCACCAGAGCAGAATATTAAAGAATATTCAAAAAGACAGATATACATGTTGTTTTACAATCAAAGATTCATACTATAAATCTGTCTCTATTTACACAAAGTAACTGACTAGCATATTCTATTTTACAAACGTGATAATACTTTGGCATAAATTATATATAACGAATAGAAATAGAAACACTTTTAGGAAATTGAATTTAAGTCGCCAAGCCTAGATGACCAAATTTACACAGATTCAGTTAAAAGCGTGACCATTAGATGAGCTATTAGAAACCATAATACATGTTTCTTCATTAAATGACTAAAAGCATCATTCCTGCCGCTGCATCAGTCCTCTTTTTTTTCTTTTAATATCTTGTCCTTTTCAATCAATGCTGCTCTTGACTGTATTTAATTTAAGAGAATACATCAATCACTGATCATTACACCCATTGCCACATTATAGCGTATCAAGATGCTCCATCGATCACAAGGCCGACACTACTATATGCGTTGAAGTACAGGATGCTACGAATACTGCCCTCAGAGGGCTGACACTTCTTCATTTGGTGATGTGAAATATCGGACGTTATGACTACTGCCCGCTACGTCATCACTTGGCATCTATTTGATGAAATATAGCAGACGTTATCAATTCTGCCCTCATTTGCATCACAGAGACTCTTCTGCATTTAATGTGGCGGGATAGTAAAAGCAACGAATGGTGCCCTCATTTGATAAATAGGCTACCGATGGCTAAAACCCAGATGCTTCAAATACTGCACTCACTGTTGGCAGCACAGGGACTCTTACTCCCTTGGATGTGATAGTGAAATACTTGACTGCTGGATACTGCCCTCATCTGTGTATTATGAATATGTGACCCATCATATCGAAAGGTACCTTAAGGGTCCCAAAATGAAAATTGATTTTTTGGTCTCATCTGAAAGGTTATATTTTAAGCTTTGAAATGACACCTTGCTATTAGTTATTGGATGTTCGATTGCAAAGTTACATCCAAATTGGTAAAAGGCATCAAGCTGATTCAGAAAACTATAGTTCTGAGAAAATCAAGTTTAAAGTTTCTGTACTGGTAAAACTTGAATAGAGAAAGGATTTGTATCTTGTTTTTTAACAAATTAATCTTATGTTTTGGATGTTGGAGCCTAATTAATATGATAGAGTACACTTCAAAGGTAACATTTCTGATGAAATTAGAAATTCGACCTTGGATGTGATTTTTGACTGTGGTCAGCTTCAATGGCCTGTATCTCGTAATTTACTATGCCGGTATTAAGGTACCTTTCGATATGATGGGTCACATATAGTAGTCAGGAAAAGGGTTAGTGTACAGGATGCTGCCACCTGCTTAAGAACAGAAGCTTACTCTGATGGGGTTTGTGGTATGCTTCAAAATCAGTATACCATTTTAATGTCTCTCTTCTTTTGCAAGTCTCTATCACGCAAGAAGTTTCAACATTTATCTCCAAATCTCAAAAAGCCCTGATACAATAAAAGTATCAATAAAAATGCATTCTAAAGGCTCATTCCACAGTAAATGAAACCTTTTATGACTTCAAGTAAAAACATCAGCTTGTTTATTCGACTATATATATACAGGTTTTTCAGTCATACTTTGTAAATTGGTACTTAATAATTATTTCCCAAAAAGAAATAGGGAAGTTTTTCTGTTTGTGCATGAATGAGCACATGTTTCAATTCAAAAAATGTCTGTTCTTTTTGGTGGACCTTTCTGCACCTTCCTTCCTAAGGGCTTGTGTATATGATTAGTGTGCAATAGTTCAAGAATTTGATATACTGGTATCATAGAATTTTGAAAAATAGTGTATGGTTCCATCTGATTTCTCTTCTACTTTACCAGCTTTAATGCTCCGACTCCAAATTTTAAGAATTGACAGTCACCTTTTTAAAAGTACTCTCTTAAAGACCCAATTCTATTCCATCCATCATTTACATACACTGCGTATGCATATACAGTTAACATTTTTAAAGCTACCATAATACTCTCTGACAGCAGGAAACGACAACTCAATTTATTCATGATTAACTTTGATAATGTAAATCTACTCATCATGAAACTAGTACTATGCTATACAGCATCGCTTCATACATAGGTCATATTAAATGGGTCATGATAAATCCTTTGATTTTCAGGAATACATCATCTTCTGTTTTTTTGTCAAGATTTAACAAGATTTTTCTTACAACAAAAAGCGACACAAGGTAACTTACACTCACTTATTCAATGAATATTCATGAGAATAATTCAATGAATATTCATGAGAATAAATCATCGCCATATTCATTAGGTGGTTCCTCATTATATATAGATGTATTACAAGGGTTCTCTTCTAAGATAGGAGAGCTACAATTATATTACTCATTCACATCTTTTTAAGTCAATGACTGAATGAGTTATTATATCATACTATTTTGGTTTAATTTCTATAAGAGGCACCATTCTTCATTTGCCTTGCTCAAAGTAATACCTCAATCTAAATAAATTGACTCCTTAATTTCAAAATTTGCAAATCATATTGAAAAGCTTTTCCTTGCATTCAAATGCTCCCTTGTAGGAAACAACAGACCAAGATGAAAGTGGGGAGTTGAGGGGAAGTTAGCTAGTCAAACCTCTATTCCATAAATCAGAAATTGTTCCCATAGAAAAAAGAATTGTGTCCCCTTCCCCCTAATCTTTTCTTCAAACATCTGATCAAGATGAATTATTGTCAAACAACATGGAAACCCGGAAACCAAGCTAAGTATGAATAAATACCGACAGGAAAAAACTACAAAGGACGGGAACCCGGAAACCAAGCCATATTTATCAAGAGATCGATAGGAAGACACTATAAAGGAACTCATTCTGTCTACACATCCCATCTTTAAAGCTACAAATAAATAAAATTTGAAAGAACAGCAGAACACTCGAAATTAATAAAGCCATCCATTCTTGTCAAGTCCTAATGCAATCAATCATATATTTTGTTGGTATTTTTTTTTCAATACAGGAGTTCAAGGTCAATTATCTTGTTAAACTAATTGTCTTTTCTGTAAAATTAGATCATGGCATTGCACTTTGTAAGGGGTCCTGTGCCATATACTGGGATACCTAAAAAGGTGAATCCGGTACATTTTGAAGTGTAAGTACACACTTCAGGTGATTTTTAAATCATACATCAAATTCTTTCAAATAGTCTGTAAATGAAAGCAGGTGATCTAAGGAATCCAAAACCATTTGAATTTTTCAAATCCGATCTTTCGTTGCAAAGTTATGAAGGTTCGCTATGTTAACTAATTTTGGAGACCGCAGGTCAGGGGATAAATCTTTTACTTTCTTTATTTCCGACTAGCAAGGTCACGGCACCAATAACAGTTACACCGCTAGTCAATATTTTAATTGTTTGAATTAATATAACTCACACACCTGGAGTTATTTTGCACCCACACATGCACGGGGTATTTAAAGATGATTAGTTCCGCATGATAAAAGGCTGATCAACACTTAATTTGGGCGGAATTGCAAGTAGAGAACAGGCGCAGAAATTTCACCCAAATAATCGTTACTGACACCGCTTGTTGTTTAATTACATTAAAAAAAATTCTTGAGTGTGCATGGATGTCCACATAACTTGTAGACAACTGAATTTTTTTATTCATCACTTCCAAAAAAATTGGTCAACTTTGAAAGAAAGAAAGAATTCTTTATGCTAATCGCCAAGGATACCCCAAGAAAGCCTCTAATAAAGCTTATTTCCATTGGGGTCCAAGATCTTTCTTTAATTAAATCAGTTTTGATTGCAGGAGGAAGACCGGAGTACCCGGAGAAGAACCTGCAGAAGCGAGCATGGACTGAAAACCAAATGCACATACAGCGCCGGGATCGGTAATCGAACCCGAGACTCAGTGGCGCAAAGCGAGGAAATTACCGCTACGCTAACCCCCTTTTTAAAATTCAATAACTCTGCAACCACATATCAGAATTATTGTCTACAAATAGGTGGGTGTGCATGGACAAAATCATCTTCCTGATAACATATTCTCAAATAAAAATGGTCTATCATATAGCGTCACCTGAAGAACCATTTCAAGATCCACTGACCCAAGACTGGAGATTACACATTGTGCAATCCAAATTAATGACAAATGTCAGCTATTGCAGATACAACTTTCTTGCACTCATATGACGACTTGTACATCACTCCCTCTTTAGGCAATGTTGGACAGGTAATTGTCTACACAGCATAAAATCAGTACCAGCATCGTCTTTACTCACAATTCATCTTGATATACACAGAAAATAGCAAGTACTCCCTCTATACCTATAGATCAACAAGTCAGTTTCAGTCAGTAGAAAGAGGAAAAGCATGATGTATGACAGATGAAAATGGATGAGCCTATCGGGAAACCAAGCTCAGAAAATAGAAACAAAGAAACTCAGCAACAATATTATGGAATTAAATTCATCTATGGTATATGTTATAAATAGGACATCAAATAACCACCCATTCTTACTTTGTAATAAGAATATTATAATAAATTAAAATAAAAATTGACCAAAGTTTTGTATCTATGCAAGTGCTAGTAATAAAAAAATCAAATGGGATTAAACGTAAGTTAAAAGGCATCAGTCCCAATTTTTTTTCTCCAGACATTTCAGGAATTTTACATCATTTGAAAAATTAGAGCTTCCCAGAATAATGGAAGAATACAAATTTTCATTGCAAAATTCAATTCACAACACATAAAAATGTTTAGATTTTCTTTCCATTATTAATTATTGTTGTTGTTAATAAATATACTGCCCTCTTGAGTTGAAATCTTAAAGCAATACTATAAAAGTGTTAAAAATGAAGCGTCACCCATGACTTTTGATTTTTTGGGCTTATTGGGCTTGTTTTGGTAGATATGAATACCCTCCAAACGATTTGGCTCAGAGATGCTTACTTTTTCTATGATGGTCATTTGTTGAATTAAATTCGGGATCCCGAATTTAATTCCACATGTATTAGTATAGGAAAGTATGCATGTGCTCTTTATCCATTTTCTGGTGGCAAAACAATTTTTTTTCACAAAATACACTTGAAAATGCTTTTGGATAGTCACATTCCTCTATCAATCGGTAAATTTTAACGGGTTTGCCGTAGGACAAGTTTTGAACTGTTCAAAACATGTCTGACGGCAAACCCGTTAAAATCTACCAATTGTTATGAATTCCCGTCGTAAAAGCCTTTCTCAAAACAAAAACAAAAAATACATTCCTCTATTTTATGCTGTAATTACTATAAAACATTTTTGATCAAAATCTTATAGTATTGCTTTAAAATTGACTTTATTAGTAGATTCAATGGAAAATTAAAAATTTCTTTTAATTTATCTGCAATCTACGGAGTAAAATCAATGTTTTACCAATAAAACTTAATCTCTTAACCAACTTATTGCATCAACACACAATCTTAGAGAATAGCTTCATATCCAAGAAGATCAACATGCAAAAAATTGACACTTGTTGATATGTATGAGGGTGTTGACGATACATTTCTCTATATTTGGTACTTGACAGTTATAATTGATGAACATAATACTGTGTAAACCACCTGCAAAAAAAATAAAAAATCTGACATTGTCCAATGCACCTTTAAGCTGAGAACTCACATACCTTCTAATGTTTGACATATTGCACATGAAAGATGTAATGACTCAATTCCTCCTAGTTTTGTTATGACGTCACGGTCTTAAGTGACGTAATTTGAAGAGTTCAATATACTAAATTATTTTACTCGGCAAATAATATGCATAATGGGTTGACATGAGCCAACCTATACAGCAGTCTGTATCTCATGCCCAAAGATGCAGGATATGTGCTCTTTGACATGTATGTTTGCTAAGGCCAAAAAAAAAAGAACTCTGTCTCAGCTTACTTAAAACAATACTATAAGATTTTGATTGAATATGGATTATAGTAAAAACATAATAAAATGGAGGAATGTGACTATCTAAAAGCGTTTTCAAGTGTATTTTGTAAAAAAAATTGTTTTGCCACCAAAAAATGTATAAAAAGCATATGAATGCTTTCCTATATTAATACATGTGGAATTAAATTTGGGATCCCGAATTTAATTCAACAAATGGCCGTAACAGAAAAAGTAAGCATATTTAAGCCAAATCATTTGGAGGGTATTCATATCTTCCAAAAACAAGCCCAATAAGCCAAAAAAAAAATCAAAAGTCATGGGTGACAGGGGGCAGCTTCATTTTTAACACTTTATAGTATTGCTTTAAGCGCTATGTGGTTTTGTTTTGTTTTTTAGTAAAAAAGGGCTATGCGGATGTTGAAATACCCCCTTTTTTTTCCTTGCATTTTTCGGCCACTATTTTTTTTCTTCACGGCCGTTTATTTAACTTTTTTTTCAGTAGTAGAAAAAAAAGATTTAAAAAAACTGAAAATCTCTCAAAAACCTAAAAAAAAGAAATGCGCTAAATTTGGATTTTTAAAAGCTCTGCGCGCGGGAAGCTGAGACAGACTTCTTTTTTTTTGCCTAATTATCCATTTTGGATTCAACACAATTATTTTCTTTCATTCATTCCTATCTTACTTTATTCCTTATTCATCCCATACTCTATAATCTTTCATTTGATAATTTGTTTGTATATTTATACATTTTGCCTTCTTTTCGATTATATATTATACACACCAGAAATAAATCCCTTTTTGAAAGCAAAATCTGGGAAATCAGCCTCCTGTAATCATAATAGCACCACCATAGACTCGTCACAAAATGCAGAAAAAACATCTGCAAGAGGGTGTTTACAGGACGTTTTCTCATCAATAATTACATAAATATCTTTTTCAGTAAGATTGATTTCAATATACATAATTATAAACTTTATGATCTATATCTACACATCTAACGTCTGATATTTCTCTCCCTATATTTCATGCAGGTTATTATGTCAGCATATACACTGGTCAAAAAGCAAAATACAAATTTCTTGGACAATGTAAACAAAACTCCATGGTTAAGGGGTTGCATTCACAAACAATGGGGCCCTGCATCCTGGATTTTTGTTTACACTATCCAATAGATTATTGTTTGGCCTAAATTGTGACCGTACAGCCCGTATGAGCAGTAAAATGCCAGAAACTTCATTTTGCGCTACAGGTGAAAATGCATATCAAGGTCATAATTTGCCGAAATTGATTTTTGACAGATTCACAATCCTATTGCTTCCTAGAAAATACCAGCAAAGTTTAATTTCAAGAAAATGATAGGAAATGTGAAATAAATTGGCATATTCTTAAGACGATCAACAAAAAATATAGGGCTTACTAACCTTTGAACGTGTTTATTTTAGTTATATGTTTTACTCCCTGACAACCTTTGACGGACCATAACTTGATTTCTGGAAATCGTGTGAAGTTCATTAAGGTGTCATTTTAATCCCTAAAGCATGGTCTTTGCAAATAATTAAAAAAGTGAAAATGACAAGAGCTGGCATTTACTGCTGTTTTGGGCTGGACGCTCACAAATAGATACCAATTGGAACTTGGCATGCTGGTTTTTTCTTTCCTCTTCCATCATAGACCATAGAGCACATGGACAGATTCCTCTTTAAATTTGATAAAATTAGAAAAGGGTTTTTGAAACCAATTAGTGTCTGCCCCCCCCCCCCCAAGACTAAAAAAGAAAACATAAATAGAAACTTCTAAGATATATCTACATCAAGGCATACACTCGCGCTCGAAAGTAATTCCGCAAAATTAAAAACAATCAAAAACCTCATTTTATATAATAAATGACCTAAAATCACCAAAGATTCATACTAGTATAATAGGGGAAGCGGGTTGGCGCAGCGTTAGTTACCTCGCCTTGCACCAATGAGGTCCCGGGTTCGAGCCCCGTGCCCGGCGCTTTATGTGCATTTGGTTTTCAGTCCATGCTCGCTTCCGCAGGTTTTTCTCCGGGTCCTCCGGTTTTCCTCCTGTACTAAAACTGAATATTAAAGAAAGATCTAGGACCCCAATGGAAATAAGCTTCATTAGAGGCTTTCTTGGGTTATCCTTGGCCATCAGCCTAAAAAACTCTTTCTTTCTTTCTTTAGGTAACTTATCTATTCAATATGAATAAATCGATGTTTGTTTTAATATTAATCTTCCATTGCCATAGAAATGGCTGATTTCATGGACCATATACAAATACATGACAAGTACAAATCTCATTAACTAACACTTTTGACCACTTCTTCGTTTAAAAACTATCTCCTCGGAAATTTGCAAGTCAAAAATCACGGGTTTCCCCCTGGATTCGAACCCGGGACCCCCGCTTCCCGGTCCAATTATCACTATGTCAAGCCACTGAGCAGGCGCTGCCATGGCAGCGATTTCGTAATCATAGCTAACTCGGGTCTATGACGTATTTGGACTTTGGCGAATTTCTTAACTTTGTGGAATGGGATATTGTGAGATTCAGTGGGGTTAGGTATAATGTGTAAATTTTTCATAACCTCATTATTACCTTGTAACCAGATAGAACATTTTTAGGTTGTAAGTTTTAAAACAAATGCGCAGAAATGTATATAAACTCATATTTTATGTGCAGACGAAAGAAGTAATGTGCATTACATGCAATATTTTTCAAATGCAATGAATGCAATTTCGGATTAGTTAGTTATCTATAACAGACTCTTGTCAAAAAATGATGAAAATCAGATAAATAAGCTTTTATGTATGTATGTATGTATAAATGCCTTTTGAGATATGGCTGAATAAAGTTTTTGTGCAGAAATACTTTTGAGCGGGAGTGTAAAAACTCAGCAAGGCTATCATCCACACAGTGAATATCCCACATGATAATTGCATTCAAGATTCCAATTAACTAATTAACCTTGTGGAGTGTTTGTGCCCTAGTCATGACATTAACGTCTTTTTTTTTTATATAAAATCAGGGAAACACCACTCTAAATAGTACTTTTATTGCAAAAGTGTCAAAGCTTTTTTACAGTTCCTTGTGTCTTATTATTAATCATTACTGTTTCATTTAAGTAAAATTTGGTAAATAAGGTCAAAATAAATAAATTGTTTGGTTGTCCTCCACAACTTTTTTTGAGCAAGTGCGGGCGGGCGGATTTTGTTAAAGATATTTTTTCAAAGCTACACTAAATTCTGGCCGCTATAAAGATGCAATTAAGTCTACTCTACTAAAAAAAATTTATACAATTTTAAAAACAGTAATAAAATGTACACAAAATGAAAACAACAACTTAAAAAATATTTACAAAAGATCAAAATTCTCAAAGAAAAAAACACCTTTTTTTGGAAATCTGAAAAATAGGCGTGGTAAACTTTTTGTACAGTGAAAACTTTTTCAAGTTTCGAAAAATAGGGGTGGGCGGTGGAGGACAACCAAACAACTTTTTTGGGGACCTAATCTTAAAAAGAGAGTTCTTTGGTGTTTGGCAGTCATTACCAAACATAATGTAAATTATCTGCAGTTAAGGCCCTTCACATGTTGCTCAGTTCATAATGAGGCAACTATTTCATTTTTCATTATTTTTTAGGTCTATTATTTTGGGTTATTTTAGGGGCCAATTACATTGCTACACTCACTTGACAATGTATACATCTATAAAAACAATGTTCTAATACATCTTGGTATACTTCAATTTAAAGAAAACAATATTTACCTTCACGACCAAAAATATGAAATTAATTCAAAATAGTAGAAAAAAGTAAAAAACATTGTTCTAATTGGCTGATTTCAAAATAATGAGATATTTTGGGATTTTCACTTTTGAATCGAGGGTCCAAAATCATAACGAGGGCGGGTGACGGGAAACTCAATATTGAGTTATAAGGGCCTAAAATTCTGAAGTGTTGTCCAATGCACCTTTAACTGTATATCTATACTGTAAAACCAATTTTGCTATTGAAAGAAGACAGCTTGTGAACAGAATAAACAGAAAACTGACAAGAAAAGTAAATGACCTCAAGTTTGTCTGCTCCTGCACATTCATTTGGATCAGTCAATGACATCTATGAAGTCACAGCAAATTGTGACTGAATTTTCCTGGTCTGACAGCAACACGAAAACCATGTTGTCATGGTGAATTATCCTGATCCAAGCCATTTCATTACAATATAATCATTTCAAATCATACAAATGTGATGCTTAAAGATTGATATTATAATAATGAAGGGTATTTAAAATGGCTGTTTCAATAATGAAGGGTATTTATACTGTGCGCGAACCACCTGAAGGTCACAAGGCACTATATAGTCCCTATACATTAACCCTTAAACTACTATTTAAAAAAATGATAAATGTTTGTAGAAACACAAAATAAAGGCCGTGTAGTGACTATCGAATCATATGCATATAATAGCTAGGTGGATAGTTAAAAACTTTGGCAAAGCCTCCTTTCTACTCATTGTAGTTACATATTTTTCACTTCTATAGCCCTTTACATGGCGTAAAACTCAAAGTATGTTTAAGGCTCAATTCATACTCGGCCTCCAAACAAAATTTTTCCTACAAAACATTTGGTCGTGACGTCACCAAATATTTGCCATCGAACTTTAACTATGAACGGGTAGCAAACATTTGGTCCAATGTATGTGGCAATTAAATAACGTGTGCAATCTAGCGCGAAATTTTGTTTGGTCTCAACTCGGTGTTGAAGTTATTTTGCTTGGAGTCAATCGTCATTTTGACGTCACGACCAAATGTTTGGTAGGAAAAATTTTGTTTGGAGGCCGACTATGAATTGACCTTTATGCCTTTGAATCATGGCCATTCCACATGTATCTGTACCGCTTACCCGGGCCAACGCAAATGTCTAAAACTAGCTATCATACATGCTTTTTCTAATTTGTTGTGACTTGCTTTTTATTTTTATTTTACAATTGCTCAAATTTTTCCAATAACCAGCCCTTGAAAAAGAGTATTATTTATATCAGTCAGCGTATCCGACATTTACGTTGTAGTCAATGGGTGATCCCACATTTGATGAAAATTTAGATTAAACTAGAATACGCGGTTCTCGACACACACAGTGTCGATTACGATGCCTCCGCCTTCCACCTTTGTTATCGGACCAAGTTGAGAATTTGACCTTTCTTTTGACCTTTGACCCCCCAAGGAAAGGTCAGATGATGGGGGTTACCATTAACAATTTTGTTCGCTGGTCCAAGACAAACAATTTGACACCTTAACCTTTGAAATTGGATGAAGTTGAAAATTTGACCTCCCTGTATCCTTTCTGTGCTGGCCCAAGGCAAACAATTTGACATCTTAGCCTTTGAAATCGAACAAAGTTGAAAATTTGACCTTCCTATATATGTTTCTCTTGACCTTTGACCCCTAAGGGAAGGTCGAATGACGGGGTCACCATTAACACTTTTGATTGCTGGTCTAAGATGAACAATTTGACACCTAAAACAATGAAATCTGACGAAGTTGAAAATTTGACCTCCCTATATCCTTTCTGTTGACCTTTGACCCCCAAGGAAGGGTCAAACGACAGGGTCATTATTGACACTTTTGATCGCTGGTCCAAGAGGAACAATTTGACACCTTTACATTTGAAATCGGACAAAGTTGAAAATGTTTCCAATATACATTTCTCTTGACCTTTGGAGAAATAATGACCCTAAGATGACCTTTGACCCCACACCTGTTGGGGTCATATGTGTGACACTACCCAGAGACCATCATCTCCAAGTCCCATTGAAATCCATCAAAGTATGTTGAAACAACATGCTAAAAAAAATTGCTTAGTTTAAGAGATATGGCCATTTTTCTCTTTCCAGATTCAATGTAATACATGTAAGAGCGGCATCTTAAAACGTATTGTATTCATTAATTACATGGCCAATCAGGCTGTTTTTCGGATATGTGATGCACAATTCAAAATAAGGTAGGGTTGACATTTAGAAGGGTTTGAGAAAACATCTACAAAAAAAATTGAGCCTAAAAACCTACTAAAATCGCCTATTTTCTGCGCCAAAACTTTCAGAGAAAATTACTAGCCACCCTTACCACCACTCCACCGACTGCATCGCTATACACCTCACCAGTTCCGAGAAACAAGCTCGGACGGACAACCATAAAAAATTATGCCTGCAGCAGAGGCATAATAAACAAACATCTGAGGAAAAATTCAATTCTCTCATGTAAATAAAAGCAAAATGACCTATCAACCAAGAGTTTTATTTAAAGATTAATGTGTGCTAAAAGCTGGTAAACCAGCTCATCAGGTATAGGGTACATACACACATGTGCCGGAATACCAACTCATCAAGTTCAAAGGGTTAAGTCGACTTCTAAAAAGTCAATTTAGAGTGTGAAATGCCCTCGCCAAGGGGCGCTCTCCACCCATGTTATTTGTAATTCTCGTATTAGCTTTTGACTTTGTTGACTGACTGACTGACCGGCTATATCTTGCATTTTGTACTATTTTTCGAGTGATTGCGATTTTAGGATGTGTTCTCCAAATTCCCTTGCTAATTCTAGTGCCAATATGCGATGTAAATTGTCCCTGTACCTGATATTCAGGCTGTGGTCGTATCATCGCTACTGTGGCAAGTTAACGTACAGCGCAGTTGATGATGACTCGATCAACTAGCTCTGAGCAGGGGTGACCTTTTTTTCGGGTCGCGTCCCAAGAGCTACCCATGGCATATAGGGTTTGCAGCAATGGATGCACCAAGGTTGGCGTAGTGCAAACCGTAGTGTACTATAGTCATGGGCAGTGCCGTGCACCTCGCTTTTTCGTGCACTACATTTTTCACGGTTTAGCTCACTTTTCGTTTGGAGACCGTACTGTTCAGATGTGTGTTTCAGTGCAGACATAGCATTGACTTTGTAATGTGACTTAACATTTAACTATGGCAGCCATCTATGTTAATTCATTTTGTTAAGAAGTATTCAGACTATACCATGTATCATTCTGACACTGCAGAATCATAGTTGTCATGTCTTTATTTGTGTTATTTGTGCTCCAACTTTTCTGTTATTTGTGTTTCAGGTACTATGTAATTGAGGACCCTAGAACTAGAAGGGGGTTAAGTCACATTGAGTACAAACTGAGAAAACGGCACTAACATAAAATCATTTGTGTAGTCTTGAATGGTATTATTGTATTTCGCAGTGCCTTTTACGCATGTTCTGATCATCAAATTACTACAAAACTTTTACAGAATGTAGAAATGAGAATTCTGTAGCAGGAAATTGACACAACTCAATTTTCAAGATTTTGTGACTAAACCCCCTTTTAGTTCTAGGGTCCTCAATTGATAACCACATTTTGGTTCTCAGAGCTGACATACCATTTTTGACTATGCTCAGCTTCAATGGCCCGTATCACATATGGTGGGTCACATATTGTTAAGTTTTGTGGGTTGATCAATTTATTATTGAATACTAATTTGCAAAATTAATTAAAACAAATAAAACCCATGAAAAAAATAAAATAGATAATGAATAGCACATCAATAGATCTGTCAACTTTGATAATAAGTGATGGCAATGCTGTGCTAAAAAAACATCCTCTCAGGTGGACTTTAGACTACATGCTTTGTGTGTAATTTATTGTAAAAAAAACGAACAACATTATATGGGTACAGATCAATTCTGTTAATGGCTTTTCTGCGTGACATTTCAGAATAATCTACAATGAGAAAGATTGACTATTTTATCCATAGAAAGTTTCATTCAGTTCCTTACTGTAATTTCCTGTGTTCATGTTACCTTGTGAGTCAGGGAGCATTATGTGTTAGGTGTTGCATGG
Source organism: Ophiothrix spiculata (assembly GCA_000969725.1). Taxonomy (NCBI): domain Eukaryota; kingdom Metazoa; phylum Echinodermata; class Ophiuroidea; order Amphilepidida; family Ophiotrichidae; genus Ophiothrix; species Ophiothrix spiculata. Next base: position 247,222 of record JXSR01S004446.1, read on the forward strand.
GCCCAGGGGGGGGGGGTACTCAAGTTTGGTTTTGGTGAGCTGCTGGGAAATTTAAAGTACCACCCATGTATATACCAATTGTTAAGAAAAAGGGACCCATCCATATACCAAATTCCCAAAATTTTGAGTCGAGTATATACAAGAATTGAAATTTTTACGCTAATTTGGCGGGAATTTTCTGATTTTTGTTTGCAATTTAGAAAAAATCCAAAATGTGCGCAATTTTGGTGCAAATTTTAGATTTTTTTTTAAAACAGACCCATCAAAATACCACATTTTGCAAAGAAAAAGGACCCATTGGCATACCAGAGAGCCTGATTATGCTACCCAAGTTTGCGGCACATCCCCATAATCACTTTTGTACTAAGTACCCCCCCCCCCCGGTGCATGGGAGTTGCAAAAGCAATAGTTTCCCCAAATAAGATGAGACTTAAAAGGAACACCCAAAAAAAATTTCGACATAGCTTAAAAAAACTTTTTTTTTCTCTCCTCCCCTTACCCAGATCTCCAAATGAAACTTTTCCCAAATCTGGCACACCAAACTAGAAGGGGGGGGGGCATGCTTCGAGGCCCCAACCGCTATGGATACGCCACTGTTATTCTCACACAGAAAATAAACATTATGACCAAATTGCTTAGGCCAAGCTCAAAAGTGCATGTTTACCATCCTAATTCTGTTAGACTATATTTGGAATTTGTGTCATATCTTTTCAATAAAATTTCAAATAATTTTGTCATAAGAAAAATGACAAAAAATCTTTTCACTGTAAAAAGGATGACAAATAGGCTAAATGAGTGGTGCTCTCGCAAAATGAGTGGAAAGTTGCTATTGAAGATTTTGAATAAATGACTGCTAAATTGCATGGTGGAAAGATCAAATTTTCGTTTTTTGACATAAAATGCATAAGTGTTAATCTATACCTCACGTTTTGAAGGTCAATTAGGCCAAAAAAAAAGTTGTTTAGTTGTCCTCGACCGCCCACGCCTATTTTTTTTCTTTTTTAATTTGAGACATTTTTAAGATTGAACTTGCCGTTTTTTATCGCAAACATCAAATATATTCCGCTCATTCGATTCGTTCTGCATTTGTTTTCGCATCTGTACTATTTATTTAGTGGTGTGCGCCCAAAAAGGAAATATAACGTACGCCAAAAGACATAGTCTTTAGCAA
>JXSR01S004446.1:323320-336612 GCA_000969725.1 Ophiothrix spiculata
TTTGTATTAGAATATATACATATTTTTTCTATTCCCTACCATTTTTTACCATTTTGATGGATAAGAACTTATCTCAATTTGTGCCTTAAAGGGGCAATTCATGATCAGTCGCGGATGCAGGGGTGGTGGAGCGGAAGGGGCGTGTAAAATTGGCAAAATCCTACAAAATCAGCCTAATTTGGCGAATTTTTTTGTTATAAAAGCTGAAAAACACACCCTTCGCCCCTCGTAAAATTAAGATCCTAGATCCGCGACTGATGATCCACTTTTTATCCTTGTGGTCACTTATATCAAAATTGATTGTTTTAGCTAGTAAGAATCCCTGACTGGTGTATGTTACAATCCCCAAACCAAATTTTGTACTTACTTTCGGGGCCCTGACAGTAATTACAACACAGTAGCCTATGGGGATTTTTAAAATGTTGAAAAGATTGTAACTTGAAAATGAATGGTTGGGATCACTTCAAATGATAAATTGATGTTGTACTCTTTTCTTTTTTTTTATTTAGCTTGAAAGTAGATGAGGTATTTGTCACACCAGAATCACAAATCGCACCTTTAAAATCTTTATGCAGCAGTCTTTAGTGTCTAATCAATTTTGTGATAAACATTTCCTTGTATTGTCACCAAAATTGTACATAATAATGTTGCCATGATTTTCTCTTCAATAAACAAGGATTGCTTTTAATCAAAATTACGCTAGGAAACAAAATCAGAATAAGATTGGGTTAGGTCAACTTTAATGCATTAACATCAACTGACAAGGTCCCACATTTCATAAATAAAGATATTAATTGGTATTCATGAAGTACTTTATTTTGCTGCAATAGGATAATACTCTAAAATAGAAACACAAAAAAATAATAAAAATAAATACTAGTAAACATCTTTAAAAAATGAGAAACAAAATTATTCACCTATGACATCGTCTTGAAAAACACACCAAAAAATAGGAGAAAGACTTTTTGGATAATAAACATTCTCAAAAACTATAACTTGAATTCAGAAATTACATGATTCACAAATATTTGAATTTATCAAAATTTGTCATGCAAAAGTCATTTCATTTTTGCTTACCCAGTATACAGAGTGATGTACTTGGTGTCAATATACTGTAAAGCATGAAAATTTCGCTAGCATTTTAATTTCGCTATTTTCGCTAGTATCACAATTCGCTAAATTAAAATGCCGCTATAATAATTGTTAACATAGCATTGAATAGCAAGATGATTCAAATTAGTGAAATTAAAATGCACCCAAAAAGTGAGTGTTTCCAAATTCGCTAAATTTTAATGCCGTGAAATTAAAGTGCTTTACAGTATTTCAAATATGGCATATCTATTTACTCTAGAATATTATATAAATATTTCAACACATACATTTTGTTTGCAGCTTGGGGAGTGAAATTTTTTGGCAGTGAGATAAAATTATAGAACTCTGACAAACACAACATAAAACATTTTCTAAAGTATTAAAGGAGTTGAAAATACCTCATGCCATAAGTTACAAAAGAAAATTACAAAAAAAATCCTTCTTAAATTTTGAATTGTTTGCATAACTGGCAAAAGGAAGACGAGACATCTTTTCAATCTGTAATTAAAATGCCGCCAAAAACCCCAGATTCTAAAATTCGCAAAATTTTCTCTCCGCAAATGTTTTACAGTAAACATCTTGAAAAAATGAGAAACAAAATTATTCACCTATGACACATCATCTTGAAAAACATACCAAAAAATAGGAGAAAGACTTTTTGGATAATAAACATTCTCAAAAACTATAACTTGAATTCAGAAATAACATGATTCACAAATATTTGAATTTATCAAAATTTGTCATGCAAAAGTCATTTCATTTTTGCTTACCCAGTATACAGAGTGATACACAACTTGGTCTTTATATAGCTACTTCTCCATTTCAAATATGGCATATCTATTTACTCTAGAATATTATATAAATATTTCAACACATACATTTTGTTTGCAGCTTGGGGAGTGAAAATTTTTGGCAGTGAGACAAAATTATAGAACTCTGACAAACAAAACATAAAACATTTTCTAAAGTATTAAAGGAGTTGAAAATACCTCATGCCATACGTTACAAAAGTTATTTTTGCATGATTTACAAAAAAAAAATCCTTCCTAAATTTTGAATTGTTTGCATAACTGGCAAAAGGAAGAGGAGACATCGTTTCAATCTGTGATGCGAAACAAAAATAATATAAATAAAAACTGAACATCTCTCGCCCTAATTTGAGGTCAGTTGCTATAGTGAACACCAAAGATATGAATATGAATAATCTAAGGTCAGGATTTACAGAGCACAAAAATAAATGGCCATATCATCTCTCCTTTTAGTTTATTTACTTCACGTTTCAAAAGCAAATATATATTTCATTCCAGATCCAATATACACCTGTTTAATATTTCCTGCAATAATAGCTTATTTTTCTTAACTCACAGAAACAGGTGAGCAACAACTCACCCACTGTAATCCAACACAGAGGACAAGATTTCTTCTTTCAATGTGACATTTATTACAAATTCATACACTTTGCGTTAAGTACGCGTTGAAATTGTCAATCTAATTGGACAGTTGGTAACTTTTGCGCATTCATTAATCTCGTCTTGTTGCATGCTGCTTATTGCGTAATGCATCGTTCAAGTCCATGAACGTTTCGTGTAACATCCTCGCATGTATGGCAAGTTTCATTTTTTTAAAGGAAAGGTAAAACTAAATTACAATGATTAACATGGATTGGGCGTTGGAAGGTTTTACAAAAAAAAATTGTACAAAAATAATGCACCTTGTGCTGAAGTCGAAGTGCAGCCGAGTGAGGACAACTCCAAACTTCAGCACACGGTGCATTATTGTTGTATAATTTCACTCGCGTCAAGTAGTACGCAGTTATTAATCTATAATTATACATTCATTTGGAAATGTTATATACTATAAATTTCTTCTGAGAACTCTTGTTTCCTTTTTCTTGAAAATACAACTAATTTTTATTTACATCAACCTAACAGTTGAGCAACAACAGTAATCCAACACAGAGGATAAGATTTCTCCTTCAATGAGCCATATGTATGATTTATGTATTTTCTCTGATATTTTTCTTCATACCAACTAAATGTAGTTGCAGTGGAAATGAACATAAAATGAAAACTTGAACATCTTGGTTTTAGGTATATTGAAATGTCATACTTTGAGGGATAATAACTCTTACTCTTGGATGTTGTATGCATTTGAAACAAGTGTCATTTAATAAGCTGAAGATGTTTTTTTAAATCTGCAATAAAACAAATTTGACCAGGAGTGAATTTTGAAGCTTTGTAGTGGATACATATTTATTCAGATATTTTTAATGCATAATCTTTTTTTCTTTCAAAATTGCTGTTTACTCTTTCCTCAAAGCAAAATGCTATTTTTGCAGTAATTTCTAACCTTTGGGGGCTACTGGGTAAAATCTAAAAGGCAGAATTAAAATCTGTCACCTAAGGCTAAAAAAAAAACAAGTTTGTTTCTTGTAGGTGGTCAAAAAACCTAAATGCGAAATGCATTTTTTATTTTATTTTGTTTTCATTTTTTTCATTGTTTCAAGAGGTGCTAAGGCAAATTTTGATTGAAAATCCGCATGGGTGATGATTTTTTCAGTAAGAAACCTGTCCGGTTTCAAGTTTTTGTTGAAAAGAAAACACTTCTTTGGTAAAAATTTTCCCCGTTCTTTTTATCAAATTGGCTATTTTGATTTTCGTTTTCTAAAATATCAAATAAAAAAATGAAATGCGCAAATATATGACGCCAAAACGAAATGCGCGCAGCGCACGGGAAACAAACTTGTTTTTTGTTTTTGCCTAATAATAGAAGTTCAAGATATAACCAGTGAAAACAAGTGCTATTCAAAGTGTTTGGATGTCATAATGAGTAGAATTTGCTTAATTTGCAGTATTCATGAACAGTGAAATTCAATGTACAGATTTAGTTGTGCACTGATGATTCTATCTAAAGACCACTCCTATACTCGGCATAATTTTGTCGCTGAAGGATATCAGCGCTCATAACGAGGCCAAGTATCGTGTGATGCATCGTGACTTATTCACATGCATACGTATATCTGCATGTGACTTATTCACATGCAGATATGTATGGAATCATGATGCATCGTGATACCATACTTGGTCTCATAATTAGTTCCGGTATTCATCCTGCAGGCGACACACCACAATAGAGCTTCCCATTGACTTACTGTACAAAATGGCTTCCTAAAAACACCCGAGAACTCAATAATAAAGCAACTGGTTGCTTCAACACTGCCTTTTCTCAGATGATCATGGTCTCTTCTAACACAAAATGATGATTAAAAGTACACCTTCAAGGCAAAAATTTCAAGAAATTGGACGCTGAAGTATAACGCCCCCTATCACTGAGAGCCGAATTTTGTATTTCCAGAATCAAGCGCACGTTAAGGGAAATCCTTTAAATTTTACCAAATTAGTCCGGAGATCAAATATGCTATCAGAGCATCTTTAAATAAACCTAACTTTATGATTAGAACAAAATATTGACCAAACATATTGCCTTTCCATACATTTTGAAGTCCTGTTTTTAGAAGGGCAGTCAATTTTGCCGATTTTAGAAATGCCGGATTGCGAGTGCTAGTTATTTAGTGTAGTGCGCCCATCAGTGGCAAAAATATGCCAATTATGGGGATGGTCTACACATAACCCATCGCATTGGCAGATTTAATTGCATCAGGATTTTCTTAATTTCTCTAACTTCCTGTGCGGTACAAACTGAAGCCCTGTGAACAAGACTTGGCCATCTTATCTTAAATGACCTACTTTATTTCTCTTAAGACAACTGTACACCTGAAACTTATAAATAAATCAATTCTAACACAATATCGTGCCTCATTGACGTTTTAGCCTCCAGAAACAACCGTTCTCAGCTTGCACGTCTTTGCCTGCTATTTTCTCTTCATTTAGTGCAAGAATTAGACCAATCTTGGTTGATAATAGCGGTAAAATGTTACCAACAGCAGAGTTTCTTGTTATATTGTAGGTTGAGAAATTGGCACATCAATTTGGGAAATCGATGCAATGTCTCTTGTAAAGATGTTTTATAATAGACGTTGTCTTGTCACTATTAATTCAGCTTATCTTAAGGCTAATGTTCAAAGATTACCAAAAATTGTATTCAGATTTGTAGGATTAGCTCAAACACATAAAGCTTAACCCCTGACATACTTCATGATCATAGACAACCTCCTTACAAGGGTAAAAAAAAACACAAGTGCTGTTCCCAAAAAATTTCAGAGTATATGTCATAGTTGCCTGCCATTACGATGATAGCATTTTTTTATGCGTGTGCAATCACAGTCTTGTCATTCTTGAAAATTTTTATGACGCACATACAAGCAACAAAAAAAAAACAGTTATCCTCTCCTTTTGGAAGTAAGAACTTGTTTTCAAACAGTTGGATTGTATTTTTTTTTTTCAATTTACTATCATGAAAATTATGTAATGACTCGTACTTTATTGCAATAACTCTGATTTACAAAAACCTGCATCATCTACTGCATCTACACAGAACAAAACAAAAAGAACTCTGAAACTACCTTAAATTTTAAAATTGTCAAAATAAGATGTTGAAATTTTACAACTCTGGAAATCTGTTCTCTTAATCTACTACTGAATCTATGATAAATTGAAGAAAAATATCATATTTCATTTTCCGTATGAAATAAATACTTTTATCTAGCCAGAAGCTATGGAACCCAGGTATGGTACATTGAAAAACCCTGGATGGTCACCTAAATAAACAAGTCATGGGTCATTCTCAACTGTGACACACCACAGATGGATCGGATTTGAAAGGAATATTTGAAACTTGCTCTCATAAAATGTACGAAATGTCCCAAGAGAAAATTCTTTTATATATAAAATCTTAGTGCAGCTAATTACTCAGAGAATATTTATTAGGTTTTTACCATTTTTCAAGTGAAGTAAGATTCACTCATATTTTCTTTTCTTTTACAATAAGAGATTAATCTGATTCAATTGCAACCCAAAAACAAACCCTAAGCACAACATTTAAAATAGCAAGTGAGCCCTGCACTCCGGGCATGCACTTTATCTAGCTTTTCATTGTTGTTTGAGATGGACATTTATTCATTTTTAACCAAAAATTCAATTTTTTTCTTCACAGAAAGCTGAAAAAGCAGTACAAGTAACTGGAATGTGTTGCATAATAAAGTTTTGAACCCGTTCTCAAAATTCTATTCCATTTTGGTTGAAATTGTGTTAATTTTGAGCTCATTTACTGGTATTTTTTGTAAATTCAGATTTGTGCAAACATGAGGGTGCTATACATATTTCAAATTATTGATTAAATTTGATTATTGATTATGTTGTTTGATCTGTGAAGATTTTGGCTGAAAATGATAAATACAATTTTCTTGACGTGAGATGCTTCATTTGAATATCTAATTTCAGTAGTACACACCAGTATGTCCCTTGTACATCCAAAAATGAGGTTTAATGAATGGCACCATCTATTTTGACACTTAGAAATAAAATGTCCCTATTTCTATTGGGTTCAAACAACAGTATATCTACGAGGGGGTATCAAAAGGTTTTAAAAGATCACCTATAACAAATCAATCCAGGAATGTAATTTTATTATGTGACCCTAAAGCCATCTTTACATAGTCAGTGGGAAAAGTAACACATTTGTCACACTTCTTACTGACTTTCCACCGACTGTCATTGTAGATTTCTTCTTTTAGGAAATAAATCCATTGTGTATTTTTGCTGAAAATCATCATTTTCAGGTCGGATATATGTGTTATTATGTCATTATGACGTCATATGTTGACTAAATTGCATACGATTGGTATCAATTGAAAGAAGAGATCCTACACTTCATTATGGTATCAAAAAGCTAACATTTGGGTATGTTATCACAGATTTTCTGGGCACTGAAATCTTTAAGATGCAGGGATTAGATCATGACGTGAGCCTCAAGTTTGTTCATGGGTTATATTGTTAGTTGGGCAGTAAGCTGAAATTTGTCACCACCTATAAAGTATAGCCATGCTTATGAGATCATTTCTGCATGAGTGACTATTCTGACAAAATTTCATCGATATAGACCCCTCCCTTCTGGGTGATCTTTAAAACTTTTTGATACCCCTTGTATATTTTTCATTTGCTCACATTTTTCTCTTCCTCATTCCTTACTTTTATTGTCCCTCCTTTTCAATAAGATAAACCTTTGTTAGAAACCATAAAAAGTTAATTCATAGACAAGAAACCAGTAGGGTAGCCATGGCAATTATTACTGGTTGCTGTATGGTATCGTAGCCAATCCCCCGGTTGCGTCATATCCTATACCGCCTCTGACGTAAAGCCGTTAGGATTTGTGAAAAAATACAACTTCCGGGATGGTCACTTCCTAATCGGTAAAAACATATGATAACATCTATAAACAGTGTGTTTCGCGCGTGAACCCCAGCGGATTTCGAATTACATAATTATGTTGATAACTATAAGAACACTTTGTAATTTTTTGAGGAAAGGTAAAAATAAGAGTTTTGTAATATTTTCTTCAATACGTGACCCAATAGAAATACACGTAAAACGTATCCTAAATTTGCGTTTTAGAAATCCCCCCTCCCTAAATCTAGTGGCTTTTATTAATCGTGTCCTGTGCTGCCTACAAGAAACCATCACTAACCATACTCCCACACCTCGGCGTAACACTCTTATCCCATCCATAAACTAATCTTCAACTCTCTTAACAATTTTATGGTGTTTTTTGTGGATGGGACCTAAAAATACATTTTATTATTTATTCATTTTCTTCATATCTCTATTTCTCATTCTTGTTTCCCGCTACTATTCACACTGAGCTTTGCTTTATTAGAATCCATACATACTGAATTCCTGTCACTAACCCTACTCCAACACACCTGCTTCTCAAACAATTACCATACTTTCTATTAATTTGCATCAACATTTAATTGATATCATTTTCTTGATGTGCACTATCAGTGGCGGCGGAAGGTTAAAATTTTAGGGGGCGCGGCCAATTTTTTTTAATCAAACAAATTTTTTGAGCAAAAATGGTCGGAGGAAAATTATGATATTTTGTAATGCGCGCATAGCATGCGAAAAAAATCTGTCAAATCGGCTAATTTCAGCTACAAATTGTTTAAAAATTTATGCAAAAGTGGCAAATTTTTACTTAAAATTGACATAATATATGAAAATTCGCCCAAAGTGCGCACATTTTTTCACATTATATTTTTCACATTATATTTATCAGAACAACAGGAAAATTTCAATTTCTTTTCCTTTCTTTCTTATTCTTTATCTTTTGAGGGGGCTCCACCCCCCCCCCCCCCCAACGTGTGGTCTAGCGGAATTATTCCGTACTTTTCGAATCATAACAACGTTCCCAATCATGTTGAATATTCAAATGAACTTATATTCAAGATTTTTACATGCAGTAGCAACAAACTTAACCAAAAATAATACCAGAATCATGAAAGATTTATGTACCAAATGTATTAATATGCAGTGATTTGGTCTTAATCAATCCTAATCAATCATAACTAGCCTCTTACACAATACAAAAGCAACAGTTCACAATGTTGTAGAATACAAGGTATATGCTATGGCTCTTGTAAGAGAGACTGATTGCTTGTTGCATACTCCAAGATTTATAGAGTATAAGTCATTCAGTCGAAGTATATAAGATGAAATATTATAAATCAAAAACTGGAAAATAATGAAATTATTTGTTTACTTGCAAATTTTCATCATGGCACTGCAGAGAATTGATTGGTAGTATTGATTGGAGATGGGTCAGGTGTCAATTGGCAAGGAATGTCTTTAAGCACTTGGTCAAAGATGTGTGATAACTGAAATCTTAAGCCTCCATGTCTGTTTAAGGAAGGCTTTTCCACTCTCTCCCAAATGGCTTCAAAGACTCCTCGTTCGTACCACCTTTCCTCCTTGTCTAAGATTATAACATCATCTGTGTCAACAGAATGTCCAGAAAATCTAATGTGTTCAAAGATTGCAGAGTCTGCTTGATATTCTGAAGAGCTTGGGCGTCTATGTTGGTTGAAACAGACTTTGAGAGACTGTTTCGTCTCACCAATATATGACACCTGACCCATCTCAAATCAATACTACCAATCAATTCTATGCAGTGCCATGATGAAGTCCAAAGAGTTTGGATGAAAATTTGCAAGTAAGCAAATAATTTCATTATTTTCCAGTTTTTGATTTATAATATTTCATCCAAGTTCCCAAACTTTGATGTTACATCCTAAATTAAGCACAGAGAGAGGAACATTATGGCTGTAAAGTTGATTTTTAAGTGCATATGTTAAAAATTGGTACCATCATTTATAATATGTCTTTAAAAGCAATATGAAGCGTAATGGTTTCACCAGAAGTCAGTTGCTCAGAGTGCAATTGACTAAGTACATTTCTGGTTGTCTTGATCTAAATATATTCTTGAGATTATCCATGTGTAGAGATTTTCCTTTCCTTGAAAAAGTCACTCATTGGAACAACATGTCTCATGCACGCCCTTGTGTCCCGGCCCCCAAACTTAACTTTGACTATGTGTACGCATGAGCGTTACCAATTTCGCAGAAAAAGGGTTCCTTTTTCAACCTGGTCTGCGGACAAAAATGTATGTGATATTTTCAAAAAAGGGGATATTTTGTGTCCTCGAAATAAAAAAATAGGGTGATTTTCAGTAATATGATAATATGTGAATACTAGTCATATTGTAATTTTACGTAAAAATCCGGGGTAAGAACGTAGTTTTATTGCTACAGTTTCTCGATTACACACTGTAAAAAGGCTGTTTTTTACTTTTCACAACATATCCTATTGTGTTTACTCATAGTTAGGAATAAAATCAAAGTTCTAAGTAGTGTAAAATATAATCTAGCTAGTATGTTACAGTGCCCTTGAAATATAAAAAATTGAGGGACTTTGAAAAATATGTCCTCCTTATGTAAAATATAGGGGGTAATTTTCAAGCCAATTTGTCCTCGTTTTTAAGGAAAAAAGGGGTGAAAAATTGACAAAATGTCCTTGAAATTGACCCCAATAGGGGGTCATTTTCATGTTTGGGAACGACTTGGGTTACACCTCTGAATACAGACTTTAGGGGCCGGGCCTTGTGTAGAATTGTACAAGAGTCACACAAACCTTTCCCATCAAAGTTATTATTTTATAACAAAGCCCTGTACAAGTGATTTAAATAAATATTTAAACGGGAGGTCCCAGGTTCAAGTCCTGGTCGAGACTTGGGTTTTTCAAGTCTTGGCACCTCGCGAGGGACAGAATAAAATTTGCGCACATTTCGCCTCGTGAAATAAGTATTAATTTCTTAAGATTTAAATCTGTCTGTAATTCAAATCAAGTAATCACGTTGTGGAGCACTGTGGCGCAGTGGTTAGAGCATTGGACTCATAATCGAGAGGTTGTGGGTTCAAGCCCCGGTCAGGTCACTGCAGTGTTGAGTCCTTGAGCAAGATTCTTTGTCCACATTGTTCCTCCCCACCCAGGTGTCAGAAATGGGTACCGGTATGTAAAAAGTACTGGGAAGGTAACTCAGACTCGTTTGTGCGGGAGGAGTGGCGTACCCCCCACATACACAGTAGTGGAGTCTTGCCTAAACGCTAAGGAAATGGAGATGGGCACCACGGCCGTTAGCAAATAAGCTTCGGTTTCGACTTTACCTTTACCTTAATCACGTTAACCCTGATTTGCTTTGTCTAATTTGTTACACTTCAGTAATACTGTAAAAGTGGACATTTTACTATAAATTTATTTTTGCTCAGCATGTGTTAAGTGCAAAAAATATCAATATGTGAATATATTCGTTCATAATGTTATTTAATTGAGAAAATGTAAAAAATTTAAAGAAATTAGAAAATAAAAACAGGTCCTATTGTTGAAATTGGACAAGGCACTAAAATTTATGCATGCTATAAATCAAAATTTCATTTCTCTTCTGTTACTGGTACACATATGATAAATCTATAATGAAAGTCTAGTGTTACGACAGAAACTGCTGCTTTAATATACTTCCTCACCTACGTAAAAGCCAAACTGTGCAAATTTCATTATCTAAATGAGTTGATAATTAGCACACTGCATGTCAACCATCACAATTCAATTTCTCTCTCATCAACTGAACCAGGTCTCGCAATGGAGTGACAAGAATATATTTCACGTGGAATAAAGTCATTCTTTCCAGATTCTCAAAGAACATAGGATGCCTTTTATTGGTAAAAATTGTAATGTCCATTATTTTAGATTAGAGTCAAAATAAATTTTAGTCCACTTAAAAAACTGATAAGCAAAAAATGAATTAAAAAATGGAAATAAAATAAGAATAAAATACATAAAGCTCTTTATCACTTCCCATCTATGATTATGTGTTGCAATTTCCTCCAAATTTCCTATTTTTTCATTTTTCTATTCCTTTGCCTATTTCTTTATTTCATGAAAGGTTAGCAAATTTTCATAGATTTTAAGTCTTGTCCCCTTGCCCACCATAATTTATAGGTTGTGCAACTGGCCATCTGCACACTGAATTCAATGCAACAAAGCTATGGAACATTCATTCATTTAGGTATTCAAACATGCTACAGAGTTGTTCATCGCTAATCAACAACGATGCATCCATGCGTCTGCGTATTTTTTATCGCGCGAGGGTGGCTTTTGCCACCCGAGTGTGATAAAAATACGCCAACGCATCGGATGCAGAGTTGTTGATCAGCGATGAACAACTCTGTAGCATGTTTGAATACCTTTCAACAAAGAAAATCTTCCAGAAAACGTATGAATTAAATTCTAAATGTTTTCAATTTAACAGATACTCAATAAAAATACTTTGAAGACTCTTTATGCTGTGCCGTGCGTGACGCACTTATTTGAATATCAACTGTGGATTCATCACTAATCAACAACGGTGCGCTCCCGTATAAGAAGATACGGTGAGTTCTAAATAAACAAACTCTGTAATAAGTTCGTTCTCCAGGGTTTGTTAACATGCTTGTCAAGCAATATAGGTTCATATTACACATATCAGCTAAACAACCCTACTGTCTCCCATCAAAAGGCAGGCAGGTACGACATTTAACTCCTTCAGAATTATTACACTTGACAATTCGTTATAACCCTAACAATCCAACAAAATTGAATTAGCAAAATCAAGAAATTAGCCCAAGCCCAAATACCACATAGATGAGGAATATTTATAAGCATGAAATTGCTGCCAATACAAGGCAGGCTTAACTTGGTGGCTTGCCATAGCTGTACAATGGATCAAGCTTCTATAGGTTTTGAGTTCCAATCCCATGGAGAACTAAGCATTCTTGACAGTGATTTCCAAGGATTCAAAGTAAATTGTACGTGCTGGACTCATACTAATTTTGATAAAGAAGGTGCTTTTAAAGCTAATTATCCCCAAATGCACCAAATTTGAGGCAAATTAAACACCCTGATCTGTGATAAAACCCACACATTGCTACAACAAAATGGCCTCTTATACAGAAAATCTTGTGACAAAATAACTTGTTATATTGTGAAATTTCAAAACTCCACAAAGCACATGTGCTTTCTTGTCAGCCATCACTTGTCCATAAACTGCTCATCAAGTAACCCTGCTCTCAAGCACCCACACAGTTTATTTGACACTACTACAACTGTCGTCACAGTCTTCAAAAATATGACCCTTCATCTCAAAGTAGCTGTAAATGGACTCGAGTCTCTTTGTCATTTTGACTTTTTAAAATATTTGTTAAAACTATGTTACAAAGATTAAAATGACACCTTATTGAACTTCACTCAGTTTCCAGAAGCAAAGTTATGGTCTATCAACTGTTGTCAGGGAGTAAAATATGAAACTGGGATCAATGTGTTCAGATGTAAGTAACCGCTATATTTTCTGTTGTCTGTCCTCAGAACATACAGATATATTTCAGATTTCCGAGCATTTTCTTGTAATGAAACTTACAAATCAGGTCTTGCAGGTGTTTTGAACCCAGGGGGAGTACTCACATATGGAATGGGTTAGTTTTTCACAAAAAATCCGTAAACTTGGGTCCCATTTTTAGCACCAAAATCCCTGAACATGGGTCACATTTTCAAGAAAAAATGCTAAAATGGTCCAAAAAATGAAAATTTTCTGGGCTCGCGATGAAAATTTCAGAAAATCAGCCTATTTTTGGAGCAAAATCCCTAAACATGGGTGCA
>JXSR01S004446.1:347721-358212 GCA_000969725.1 Ophiothrix spiculata
TAATATTGGTTAAGTAAAGTATATTTAGCCATGATGATTCAAAAATGTCACAAACGTTACAAAATGTTACCAAACCAAACAATGCATTAAAAGAAACACTGACGATATAATTTCATACCGCTTTTATGAAATATTTGTATCATCTGTGTAAAGCACAATAAAAATTCGCTAAAATGTCAGAGAATTTTTACTTTTATGTCATTTGAAGCAAAAAAACGTTTCCATGTGATTAACTGAATGTTACATGAACGTTATTTAAGATTCTGGCAATTAATTTAATTTTTAACACCTACATGTCTTAAACCTACTAGTGAGCACTATTATCAACAACCAACTGGTGGATATAATGTTTATGCTAGGTTCTGTAGCCGTTTAAAAGCGAAAACTTTTCATTTTTTCGGTCACAAACGTTACTTTGGAATCGCCCTGATGTATCCTGATATACTAGCTGATGTATACTAGTTGTATATGCTACAATGAGCAACATGTACGAGCCAACAACTGCATCATTTTGCCACTGCGGCCCACATAAGGAATGCTTCTAACGCATTGCATGTTAACATGGCTTACATTCAGTGTAATTGGTCAGTTGCATGCCTGAGTGTTAGATTTGAAATTTGTACTAATTGTGCATCAATATATAATGGGGTTGCCTCAAATAATTGAATACATTATATATATACCAGGAAAACAGGATACTACAATTGGTTTGTGCAATAGGAAAAAAAAATTACTGATCTTGTGAGCAAAAGTTAACATTAACATGCACATATACCATGTGAATCAAAAAAAATTGTGCATGGATCAAAACTGATTTTGACCTTGATAAAAGCACTAAATCATAAATTAGCTTTCAAATGCAGAAAAAATTATAGAAATCGGATGAAAAATAAAAAAGATATGACCAATTTTGTAAGTACTTCTTAGCTTTTATCATAATACCATAACCCGTAATTGTGATATGTAATATCTTGCTTAACTGTGTAAATCCCATTGGAATGGAAGAAAAAGAGACGTACTTACAAAATTGGTCATATCTTTTTAATTTTTCATCCGATTTCCACCATTTTTTCTGCATTTAAAAGCTTTTTAAATTTGCTTTACTACAATAACTTGAAATAAGAAATTTATGATTTGGTGCTTTAATCAAGGTCAAGATCAGTTTTAATCCGTGCACAATTTTTTTTGATTCACGTGGTATATTCTGTGCTCCTGACTGGGCTGTTTGTAGTGATCGATATCATAAGTTGAATGTTTAAATATGACGTGATTTGAAGCATGCCTTGATGTACAGAAAATAATTTTCTCACTATAACAAGATATCAGAGACCCGGGGGTACTAAAATAAAATTGGTAGGTATGTGAGATCCGCGATATCGAACATAGGGTCTTGCGGAACAGATTTTTGGTCAAAAATAGGGTCTATGGAACTGATTTTTTCCCGGGGTGAGGTCTCAGGAACTGCCTTTTTCCCATAAAAGTACGACTATTTGAGCTGAAAATCGCTCAAAATTAGCTTGAAAACATAATAAAAGACATTTTTGAGTCATTTTCTTTGAAAATGGGGTCTTGGGAACTGAAGTAATCTTGAAAAGAGCATCTTGGGGAGCGGAAGAGGAGGCTTGAAAAGGGGGTCTCGAGGGCGGCACATACCCGTACCTTCCGTCAATGTAAGTACCCCCCCCCCCCCCCGGGATCAGAGATAAGGAAGTCACTCATTGTATTATAAGATTATGTCTGCTACCCATTACTACTTTGGTAAAATCCCTACACCAAAGAAAGCTATGACTAATATCTGACTTTAAATTTCTTTCTGGGGTAAAAACTGTGTATAGTATATCAAGAACAATAAGGTCCGTATGCACAAAAAGGTTTAAGACTTAGACCAGGTTTAAAGTTAGATCGGGTCTAAGTCAAAATTAACACTATCTAAAAAAGACATTTTCTAGCATTTTTGAATTGTAACAGCTTTCAATATTAAGGATTCAGTTACAAATATTACAAAAAACACAAAATATGATAATATTGGTTAAGTAAAGTATATTTAGCCATGATGCAAAATTCCACTTAAACCAGGTCTAACTTTAAACCTGGTCTAACTCTTAAACCTCTTTTGTGCATACAGACCTAAGAGAGTAATTATTATATCACTCCTACATAAATTGGAGACATTGCCTTTTTTTACCATCTTGATAGCATACATAATCATTGCAGAGCGCACTACATTGCGTACGCGCCAAGGTTTCAGTGCATGGCTTGGACCAACCAATTTATTGACACCCGCAAATTTGGATACAAGGTACACATATTTTAGTGATAAACAATAACCAGTATATTTTTTAGAATAATGATTGTGAAATTTATGTAGGAGTGATATAAAACAAATATTAACTGTTTATTTGTGTGACGGGAAAGTATACCATCCCTCATTGAAAGTTTAATTATATTCCATTTCAATCACCTGGCGGCTCGTGAACTGGAGAAATCAAACTTTCAATTCAGGATGGTTTATTTTTCCCTTCAACAACTCACCGTATCTTCTTATACGGGAGCGCGCTGTTGTTAATTCGTGATGAATCCACAGTTGATACTCAAATAAGTGCGTCACGCACGGCGCAGCGAACATGGAGGTGCGTTTACGCAATACACGTAAGTCGGCGCACTGTTCATCGCGTGTCGGGAACTTGAGTACGTGCAAGGACTGGCGTTTGGGAACAGTAAAAAACATCAATGCAACAAACATTTAAAAACTAGCATTTGTTTCAGATTCTGCTAAATATTTTTAATGATATGAGTAGGGCCTCAGTATCTGTTAAATTAAAAACGTTTAGAATTTAATTCAAACGCTTTCAGGAAGATTTTCGTTGTTGAAAGGTATTCAAACACGCTACAGAGTTGTTCATCGCCAAAGCCACCCTCGTGCGATAAAAATACGCGGACGCAGGGATGCATCGTTGTTGATTGGCGATGAACAACTCTGTAGCGTGTTGAATACCTAAATCACACTCACACTCAGTTAATATTTGTATACTATTTATGCAAAGGGAGAGGAAGGAGTATATTTATTTTTTTATTACTTTCAAGGTCAAAGACCTGAAAAACAAGAACATATCCTTGTCGAGTTCCTATAGGTATTTAAACAATTAGTATTCACTGTATAAAGTGTCCCAATCACCAAGGTAACCAAAGAATGATTTTTGAAATACTACAAAAAATTATCAAATCTTCCCAAGAGAAACCTTTCTGCAAGTAAGAAAAGAGGAGCATGTTAATAAGCAAAAAGAAGTTAATTATGTTAATAAATTTGAAATAAGCAAACCAGAATGCTATCAATGATAAGTAAAATCCATAATTTCTACATCAGTAGCTCTACTCAGAAGCAATGTATATCAAGGGGTTTGTGAAGTCTAGTAAATCGCATGTCTATTTTGCAATGTATAAAGTGTGATGAATGAATTCACAAAGGTCAGTGCACAGTGCACACACTAATGACATAAAGTGACACACAAACTTAAGCAAAAGGATTTAGATGCTTCTACTATAGATCTGCATCCCCGGGTCTGCATCATCAGGGAAACACATGGCTAAACTCCTACAAAATGCACATATGATGCCCATGTATTCCACAGGGGATACCCATTTGTTCCAAAATTTGATATACATGTGATATCTACCAAATATGTGATGCATATGCTTACATACACCACATGTGATACATAAATGTCTATACATGGGATGTACATGTGGTACCCATGTGATACCCACATACCCAGAGTTCAATATATTTCCTTGCCCCTTGACATTTGCCTTGATGCCCTAAAATAATGAAATTGATTTGTGTCTTTCAAAATATTGACTTGAAAATAGGTACCCTTCAAAATCCTAAATTTTAACCATGCATAATACCCACATATTCTTCACATAGGATGCACATATATCCCACATATGACAGTAAAAGTAAGACAAGACTCATTATAATTGTTCAGATCCTCAGTCCAAGCCCAAATAAATCCAACAAGATAAGGCCGAACCATAGTCGGCCTCCAAACAAAATTTTCCCTACAAAACATTTGGTCGTGACGTCACCAAATATTTGCCATCGAATTTAAAGTATGAACGGATAACAAACATTTTGGTCCAATGTATATGGTAATTCAATAACATGTGCAATCTAGCGCGAAATTTTATTTGGTCCCAACTCGGTGCTGAAGTTATTTTGTTTGGAGTCACTCGTCATTTTGACGTCACGACCAAATGTTTGGTAGCGAAAATTTTGTTTGTAGGCCGACTATGGTTTCGGCCTTAATCCTTGCAAGGGAAGGACATTTCATCTCAATTGTTGCATTGAAAATAGACTTATGCTATGGTCATACACCACTAGACACAGGTTTCTGCAACTGACTTCAAATACAACTGTGGTAGGTTTTTTCACATGTACCGCAAAAATGAAGTTTGCCACGTTTATGGCTTCTTTGTGATAAACAGTCACATATTTAATAAAACCTCTCTCTGTAAGGTTATCATGAATGAGACAAAACTTCATAGAATCACTTGAAAACATTGCTTCTGAATTGGCCATATTCAAGTTTGAATTGAAATCATCCACCAAGATGCAGATAATTAGTAGAGCCTCAATTTGAAATGCATGCTATAAAATACAGGTTAGAATTTGAATCCCTATAATAATGTCCATCACCAAGAGTGGCTTACCGTCACGTTTCAGTTGGCTGCACCTGACCTTAAATAGAAACACATTGCATCAGTCATTTCTCAAATGTTTGTAACATACTATTGAAGTTATATACAATCTATTAAAGCTAAGTCACCGTTTAGAGCTCAAACGTACGAATAACGTACACTGTTTAGGTACTTGATATACATACCGCTTGAATCAAAAACAATTGTGCACGGATTAAAACTGATTTTGACCTTGATAAAAACAACAAATCATAAATTTCTTGTTGTTGTAGTAAAGCAAATTTAATAAGCTTTCAAATGCAGAAAAAATTATGGAAATCGGATGAAAGATAAAAAAGATATGACCAATTTTGTAAGTACTTCTTAGCTTTTATATATATAACCCGTAATTGTGATATGAAATATCTTGCTTAGCTGTGTAAATCCCATTGGAATGGAAGAAAAAGAGACGTACTTACAAAATTGACCATATCTTTTTTATTTTTCATCCTATTTCCATCATTTTCCCTGCATTTGAAAGCTTATTAAATTTGCTTTACTACAACAAGAAATTTATGATTTAGTGCTTTTATCAAGGTCAAGATCAGTTTTAATCCGTGCACAATATATTTTTTTTGATTCACTTGGTATATATACATGTCAATGACCAAAGTGGGCACATCATGATGTGTGTAATTCGTACATTTGGGCTCTATACGGTGATGTGTGATTTAGTCCTAGAATTAGAGTGCTCAAGCCTAATAGAGTGACTATATCAAATTTCAAGTTCAAGCATATAAATAATAGAACTGCTCCCTTTAAATGAGTGGAGAGTTGCAAATTTTAAGTTCCGAGTTTAATTTAATATATTTATATATTTCATATCCTTAGCAGTGTGGCACACTGGTAGAGCTCTCGCTTCGGGTGCAGTAGGTCCCGGGTGCAATTCCTGGCAAGGGCATAGGAATTTTTCTTCGACCTATTCTGTTCAGTATCAGAATGGCACACTACTCCTGTGGCAAGGCGGGTTGGTGAAGTACTGTTAATACTTCCCTTTCACCAATGCAGCTAGCCAGTGGTTGTACGTTAATTTGGTTTACCGATTCCATACCCGTCTTGGTAGGTTTCCTCCGGGTACTCCGGTTTCCTCCTACATCTAAAAATCGGACTTCTTCCTATTATTTCCATGTCGTTCTCCCGGTCAGTTGTGTGATTGGCGTCTGTAAGCGACCTAGGATACTCGGCCTGTGGAGCGATGCGGCTGACACACAGCAGCGCCTTGAGACCTTCGGGTAATCAGCACGCGGTATAAATACCCTCCATTATTATTAATATTATATGTCATTCTTTGTTTCATTTGCCATTGGACGATAAAATTCTTAGCAATTCAGCAATTGGCAAAATGTAGTAGAAAATTGGAGTGTTTTAAACTTTCTTATCTCAATCACACTTGAGAAACTGATTATATCAAATCTTCAGTTGTGGTTTTCACTGAGAGCAGGGACTGATTTCACAAAAAATGTTTTTTGTGATCCTTTGTTGTACGAATTGGCAAATGGCTTCAAGAAGCCAAAGATGAGGAGACAGGAGACACTCCTGGATCTACGACGGTTGTTCAATAAAGTTTGTAGCCTGAGGTAGAAGTCAAAGGGTGATTTAAGCTCTTCCCATAACACACGGCGACATTTCAGTAAACCCAATGGAAAGTTCAAGGCCAAGGCCACTCCACTACTGCATTCATTTGTGTGGTA
This sequence comes from Ophiothrix spiculata, assembly GCA_000969725.1. Lineage (NCBI taxonomy): Eukaryota > Metazoa > Echinodermata > Ophiuroidea > Amphilepidida > Ophiotrichidae > Ophiothrix > Ophiothrix spiculata. The sequence continues at coordinate 354,150 of JXSR01S004446.1, forward strand.
AACAGTTTGAATTAAGGCTCGGTGCAGACTCCACTATCGTATAGAATATTTTGCTTAGAATATTCTATGCTGACGACAAAATGACATAGGTCATCGTATAAAACACACGGTTATAGCTAATTTTTTCTACCTCAAGCCACAAATTTATTGAACACCCATCGAATATCAACATTTTGCAATTTTTTCTAAAGGTGGCTTAGCACATATAGAATATCACATTTCTGCAATAAAAAAGGGTCACCGACTTAGTTTTTGAGAAAAATCCATTTACAAAATGCTATGTTTAACCCCTTTTTATCATTGACTTCTATGGTAAAATCGAAATAAATGAGACAAAAACACTAATAATAAAAACGGCTCTATTTTTTACTCTCTTTTACACATGTGTTTTGGTTCTTATATGGTCACTGACTTAAGCACTGTGTGCTTTGAGCCCTGCGCCATCGGGAGTAATACCCATGGTCTTATGTGTGAATAAAAAAAAATAACGCATGTGTAAGATCGCATTTTATTAAAGTGCAATGCGCGCAAGATACAATACGGCAAAAAATATGTGAAAAGCCCGGGATATATACTTTGAATTTGTGTCCAACACCGCTGATATCAGCTCACTTGTCTCTCTCTGACTTGTTTCTGTGCTAAGCCACCTTAAAATGCCTACTCCCCAGGAGATTTACACAATATGAACAATATGATTTATTTGAAGACGTTACCTTCTACACACACTTCCTGGTCTTCACACACGGGGCTGAAACGACAACCTGTAAGTGACAAATAAGATGAGAAAAACCTGATTTAGTTATCAAAAAGTAAGACATCGTAAGCACTGGGATTTCGAGCACACTCTGCCATTTCAAGCTATTTCAACTCTATTTTTGCACGGATATTAACCCGTTTTCTTCTTTGTCAAACTCCAATGTAAGAAATGTCTATTCAATATAGCAACTAATTTTCAAAATTTGATTTTAAGAAACTTTACCACTCACTTGTTATGGAAATTTCCATTACCAAACTTACCTGTACTTTTCCATAAAATACACATGATCTTATCATTAAGTGAATCCTTACAATAAGGATATGATGCGTGAATACTTACAATAAGGATATGTTGCGGAAAAAAAGCAACAATGACTTCTTATACTGACCCGCGTATGTGATGTCATTGGCGCTGAATGCGTTTTCTCATAATGCGTTTTCTCATAAAACGCCAATCAAGCGCGCATATGCACCATACACAAGCATGTTTATCATATTATGCAATCATCATCATGCCTGGACTGATCGAAATTTTCTTATAGGGATAAGTAGATCTTTAAGTAAGAAATAAGTTTATAAAGTATTTCTTCATAAAATTACATATAAAATTGTCGGTGTTTGTTTTGTGCCTCGGTACTTTTCTGAGGGAGCGTAGACCTCTGCCCAAAACAAACACCTCAGATTTTAATCACTGACCTCAAAAAAACAAAAAAAAAGATGGTGCGCAGTAATTATTGTCTAATCACCAACCTATCAGAATCATTGTTAAATGGCTTGTATGCTTTATAAACCTTGAAGTATAGGGTAGGCAGCTGAATAACGCACATAAACCAACATGACCATATGGGGAAAAATACTCTGCATTATTATCATCAACATACCAAATCTTGCTGAATATTCAAATAAACTGATGTTCAAGGTTTGTCCATGTGGTAGTAACAAAAGTAGTCAAAAATGGTAAGAAAATCATGAAAGATTCATGAACAAAATATATTAATACACAGATATTTGGTCTATACAGATAAATAACTGCGTATTACTTGAAGCGAGTGCACCTCGTGAGTGCGGACAACTCCAACTTCAGCACGCGGCGCATTATTTTTGTACAATTTCACGAGCGCCAAGTAAAGAGCAGTTATTAATCTAATTCATACACGACAATGATTGGAATAAAATTGTAAAGAAATTAAACAGCATAATTATTTAAAAATGTGTTTGCTATTTCAATAAAACATAGAAAATAGGCCTACAACCATCCATCGCCCTTCCCATGTTAATCATTATAATTTAGATTTACCTTTCTTTTAAAATGAAATTTGCCATACAAGCGCGAGCCTGTTACGCGTATGCGTACATGGAATTGTACAACGCGATACGCAGCGTGCAACTAGACGAGATTAATGAATGCGTATAAGTTACCAACTGTCCAATTAGATTTACAGTTTCAACGCGTACGTAACGCAGAGTGTATGAATCAATCTTAATCAATCATTTGTAGTCTCTTACACAACATAAAAACACCAGTTCACAATGTTGTAGAATGCAAGGGATGTGCTATGGATCTCATAACAGAGTCTGATTGCTCCCTATATACTTCAAAGTTTATAAAGTATAGTACAAATTCCTCAAAATCACAAAATATATTTAATGATAATAATAATAATAATGGCGCTTATTATGCGCAATTCCAACAAACATGATCCTTGCGCATAACAATGAAATATAGAAAATATAGGAAAATATAAACAAAAATACAACAGAAACAAAAATGCATTAGAACATATGAGTCCTCAAGCCCTTTTTAAAACTTGATACTGAAAAAGCAGATCTTAAGGAACCTGATTCCAAAGAGTTGGTCCATAGACACCACACGACCTGTCTCCAGTACGTTTGTTACTTTTTGCAATGTCAAGTCGTGTGGTATCCTTAGCAGAATGAAGACCTTCCTTGGTGGAACATATTTAGAATAAACAATGCTGAAAGGGGTATTGCTGTCCCAGGGGGGCACCCAACTTTGGTTTTGGTAGGGGTTTGCGGCTCCGATATCCGAAAGCCTAGTCTAAGGAACTGAAGATTGACTTTGAAAAGGGGGTCTAGAGAACTGAAGGGACCAAAAAAATGACCCTTCAGAATTAGTTTTTTGGGGGCAAAATTTGGGCTCTGGAAGCAAAATATTTAAAAAATTTGCTTGAAATGGGGGCCTTGGGAACTAAATTTCAAAAAATGAGGCTAGAGACTGAAAATTTTTGAAAACAAGGCTTGTAAACTAAAGGTTGTGCTTGAAATGGGGTCTAGGGAGCCGCAGACAAGTGAAAAGGGGGTCTTGAGGGCCGCATATATCCATATCACCTTTCTAGGTCAGTGCCCCCCCCCCCCAGATTGCTGTCATACTGATATGTTGTGATGGAAGGAAAATATATGGTCAACATTTTAGATAAAGTGTAAACAATACAAATTTTTTAGGGATTTTTGGCAAACAATTATTTCAAATACTAGCCAGAAGTAATAAAGAGCAGTGATATATTAAAGGTATAGGGGTCAAGAGTAACAAATAATTTTGAAAAAATGCAAAAGAAAAACAAATTTTAAATTTTGAGTAACATATTTGCCACTGGTTTTTCATAAGATCCATATTCATGTTAAGAAATCTATTCAAGATGTCTCTGTCAATTCTTAGAATGTACCTGAAATCAAATTTCACAGAGACATCTATTCAAGATGTCTCTGTGAAATTTGATTTCAGGTACATTCTAAGAATTGACTATTAATGATGGTGTACAAAGATACTCCTGGCATTTTTAAATGAAACTCTGTTGGGAAAAATTGACACACTAGAAAATAGTAGCAAAACAAACGAATCTTCAATTGAGTGGGTGAGTATAGATAGAATTGCCTAGGAGGAAATCATTGGGAATTGCAGATGTGGGACATGGTGATATCGCATTCCCACACACCAAAACAATGTATTAAATAAGAAATAGTTTTAAAACTTGATCAATCTTAGTTTCTGTTTGTAAATATACAAAATGTAATTGGATTTTAATAGTTTAAGGATTAAAAAATGAAGCAAATCGGACATTTTTGTCTCAGGGTTAAACTTTTTCTTGGATAATTAAGGATATGATAATCATAATCTGTATAGGGTATTGATCACTTTTAGTCTGGGTGTTGATTATTTTGATATATCACATTGACATAATTTTTCCTCTGTTAAATTTTGCAGTTCCAGTGTTTTCATACTTGTAACATTCAGGTTAACAATAAAAGTTTTAAAAAAAATAAATACAATGATATAGCTAAGGTGAAT
>JXSR01S004446.1:360973-374397 GCA_000969725.1 Ophiothrix spiculata
GGAGATAAGACCCATATTTTTGTTGAGAAACCTATTCAATGTCTCTGTGAAATTCCATTTCAGGCACATTCTAAGAATCGATTATTAAAGGCTGTATAAAGATACTCCTGGCACCTTCAAATTAAAGTCCATTGGGAAAAGATGACACAATAAGAAACAGTAGCATAACCAATGCATCTCCAAATGAGTGGGTGAGCGCAGGTAGCATTACCTGAATTATGAGCAAATCTGTAGGAGTACAGGATCATATGGCATTCCTTTACTTAAAGCAATACTATAAAGTGTTAAAAATGAAGCATCCCCTATCCCCATGACTTTTGATTTTTCTTAGCTTATTGGGTTTATTTGCGTAGATATGAATACCCTCCAAAAATTTGGCTTAAAGATGCTTACTTTTTTTGTCACGCCATTTGTCCCGAATTAAAATCCACACGTACAAGTATAGGAAAGCATTCATGTGCTTTTTATCCATTTTTTGGTGGCAACACAATTTTTCACAAAATACACTTGAAAACGCTTTTAGATAGCATCATTCATTCATTTTATGCTGTTTTTATTATGAACCAATTTTGTTCAAAATCTCATAGTATTGCTTTAAGCATTGCCATGCAAGCAAACAACATACAAAATGTTTCTATGTGATCAGATACTTATTGCTTACTGTAGCAGGTAGCACTATTTTTGGACAACTGAGGACATGATATTTCCAATTTTTGTGGTTTGTGGCACATTGTAAGATCTAGTTGAGAATGCCTGATTTAGGATTTTAAGCTGTATTTATATTGGAGATAAGACCCATATTTTTGTTGAGAAACCTATTCAAGATGTCTCTGCGAAATCCCATTTCAGGCACATTCTAAGAATCGATTATTAAAGGCGGTATACGAAGATACTCCTGGCGACTTCAAATTAAAGTCCATTGGGAAAAGATGACACACTAGGAAACAGTAGCATAACCAACGCATCTCCAAATGAGTGGGTGAGCGCAGGTAGAATTACCTGAATTATGAGCAAAGCTGTGGGAGTACAGGATCATATGGCATTTCTTTACTTAAAGCAATACTATAAAGCGTTCAAAATGAAGCATCCCCTATCCCCATGACTTTTGATTTTCTTAGCTTATTGGGTTTATTTGGGAAGATATGAATACCCTCAAAAATTTGGCTAAAGATGCTTACTTTTTTTGTTACGCCATTTGTCCCGAATTTAATTCCACACGTACTAGTATAGGAAAGTGCTTTTTATCCATTTTTTGGTGGCAACACAATTTTTCACAAAATACACTTGAAAATGCTTTTAGATAGTATCGTTCATTCATTTTATGCTGTTTTTATTATAAACCAATTTTGATCAAAATCTCATAGTATTGCTTTAAGCTTTGCCATGCAAGCAAAAAACATACAAAATGTTTCTATGTGATCAGATACTTATTGCTTCACATTGCCAAACTGTAGCAGGTAGAACTATTTTTGGACAACTGAGGACATGATATTTCCCATTTGTGTGGTTTGTGGCACATTGTAAGATCTAGTCAAGAATGCCCTGTTTAGGATATTAAGCTGTATTTATATTGGAGATAAGACCCATATTTTTGTTGAGAAACCTATTCAAGATGTCTCTGCAAAATTCAATTTCAGGCACATTCTAAGAATCGATTATTAAAGGCGGTATATAAAGATACTCCTGGCACCTTCAAATTAAAGTCTTTTGGGAAAAGATGACACATTAGGAAACAGTAGCATAACCAATGCATCTCCAAATGAGTGGGTGAACACAGACAGAATTACCTGAATTATGAGAAATCTGCGGGAGTACAGGATGATACAGCAATCCTTTACTTAAGCTTTGTCATGCACGCAAACAACAAACAAAATGTTTTTATGTGATCAGATATTAATTGCGTCACATTTCCCAACTGTAGGAGGTTGAACTATTTTTAAAAAGCTGAGGACATGATAAAACACATCCTGTTTTTAAGTTGTTCAGCTCATAATGTTGATTTCTATCTTCTCAAAACGACCTTGTAACATTAAAGTATATAGCAATAACAATCATGATTGAGAGCTCCCACAAATTTTCTAGTTGTGTGAAACAAATATCTTTCATATTATAAAAATATATTTTAATTCAACTGTCAAAAATCGGTAAACAGTGACAAATTGTTATGGTGAATAACAATCATGGAAGGATCAAGATTCACTGACAAGTTTTGGATAAGTATCAAAACTCTAAATGTTACAGAAATTCACAAGATTACAAAAAATACTGAATTTAAAGAGATGATTTACATAATAACAATAATAATAGAGATATCAATTATAAAAAAAATATTCTCATATTTTTTCAACATTTACTACTGTTAAAGATATTTACTTGTAGTTTTATATATAGCGATGGTTTTATATTATAAACATAGATATGAATTATAACAAATATTCTCTTAATTTTTTTCAACATTTGCTACTGCTAAAAAGATATTTATTTGTATTCGCATTTGATATAAGACACAATTTTCTTTAGAATCCTATTCGAGAAGTCTCTGTGAAATTTCTTTTCAGATTTGTTCTGGGAAGCTTTTTTTAAAGACGGTATATAAAGATACTCCTGGCATTTTCATATTTTACCTCTGTTGGGACAAAATAACACACTACAAAACACTGCATCTTCACCTGAGTGGGCGATCGAAAAAAGAGAATTCTTTGAATTAGAAGGAAATCAGTGGGAATATAGGATGATATAAGACATGGTGATCTAGGATTCCTTTACTTAAGCTTTGCATGCAGTGCACACAAACAACTTGCTTTTATGCGATTAGATTTTAATAGCTTCAGGTTTCACAAATGTTGCAGATTTGAACTATTTTTCAATAACTTGACACATGTTAAAAACTATTCTGTTTAGCAAGTCTGGGATATTTATTGCTTTGATTCATGTTTTGTTTTATTATTATTTCCGACCATAAAATATTGAATTTGCAGTTGACTAAACAAGCAAAAGTGTCTTATCATCAGCGTTTTGGAATCATGATTAAATGCCTTATAGGGCAAGTATTTTTATATATATGTTAATAAATGCGCATTTCATACGCGAGTGAAATGAGACAAAATCAATGCACGCACAGCAAATTTTGAAGCGTCCAATTCACAAGGCCCATACGGGCCGAGTGTATTGGACAGCAATCAAAATTTACCACAAGTGCATTGATTTTGTCTCATTTTACGAGGATTATGGAATGCAAATTTATTAATCTAATTCATACACGACAGAAAAATAATATTGTATCTTTTTTGTAAAGAAATAAGGTCTTTGATATGACTATCAAAATCCAAAACTTCTCTAAACTAAATAAATAATTACCCGACAAAAACATGAAACATTCATACGCGCTAAACGCCCGCCACTCAAACCAGAACGCAACAAGCGCAGTGCATTGTGAAAATCCACTGCACTCCACTTACTTTATGTTCTTTCGTCCTGATTGGTTAGGTGACATGCGCAGCACACGCGGTATCACCACCACTGGGGAGTATAGGATAATATTGGACATGGCGATATGGCATTCCCTTACTAACACTTTGCTATGTACGCCAACACCATACAAAATGTTTTGTGGTTAGATGTTAAAAGTTTCAGGTTTCCAAAATGTTGCAGGTTGGTTATTTTTGTCTCAGGGTTGGGGCTATTTTCTGGGTAACTAAGGATATAATACAAATAAGGCGAAATCATACTCGGCCTCCAAACAAAAATGTTTCTACCAAACATTTGGTTGTGACGTCACCAAATATTTGCCATCGAACTTAAAGTATGAACGGGTAGCAAACATCTGGTCCAATGTATATGGCAATTCAATAGCATGTGCAATCTAGCGCAAAATTTTATTTGGTCACAACTTGGTGTTGACGTTATTTTGTTTGCGGTCACTCGTCATTTTGACGTCACAACCAAATGTTTGGTAGCGAAAAATTTGTTTGGAGGCCGAGTATGTTTTCGGCTATATTCTGTTTATGTCTTGCATTGATGAATTTATACAAATGCACAATTAGAACAGATCACTTTCAAGTGATAATTACATTTTAACAAATGCTTAACAGTTAAGCCCACTTTTATGATGTTGGTTTACTGGGTCAACTTTCCAAGTTGAAATGGTGACAACATTACTTAAGGCCAAATAAAAAAACAAAGTTGTTTCTAGTCCCCTCCCTCCTCACTTTTTGGTGCCGCACCATTTTTGCTAAAAATGCTAAAAAGATGTTAAAAATTGAGCAAAATTGTTAAAATATGCTTTCCGTTTTTAAGGATTCTAAAAGTGTTGATATTTTTAACTTTGAAACTGTCATCAAACCAACATAGATCCATATCACACAGACTTAAAAGACAGCAACTGAATGTGCAGTCAACATCAACCAAGGGTAAACCTGGACTGCCAAGGCTCTCCCAAACCTTAAAAAAAAAAAAAACCCTCCCTCCCTCCCTCCTCACATTTTGAGAAACCTTCGGACGAGAAACAACTTATTTTTTTATGCGGCTTAACTATATTACACAATGGCAATCCCCATTAAATGCTGCAAGGTAGTTTTGTACACTTCGGTCAATATTAATATAAGAACTTCAAATTTCAGAAAACATGCAAGTTTAAATGCTGTAAACTGAAAACAATCTTAAAGAACAAGACACTGCTTGATATAATAAAACTAAGAGCAACAAGAAAACTAAACAACAAAGACAAAAGCGTTGAGACAGCCCATCATTTATTCAGTAATACCATGTTCTTAAAGGTGCAATTCATGATATTGGTGCGACGATAACCTCACCTTTTTTCTAGCTAAATAAAAAGAAGAATACAACATAAACGCAATCTGAAAATTTTACTTGATTCCGACTATTCGTTTTCAAGTTACGAGCTTTTCAGCCTTTTAAAAATCTCCATAGACAACTGTGTTGTATTTACTGTCAGGGGCCCCGACAATAATTAGAAAATGACATATTTTCTCACTTTTGTCAAAAATGGAAGAACATTTGAAAGAATGATTTGGGGATTGTAACATACACCAGTCAATGATTCTTTCTAGCTAAAAATCACAATTTTGATTGAGGTGACCTTGAGGATGAAAAGTGGATCATGAATTGCCCCTTTAATTATAAGATGCTGTGAAGCAATTGGTGATATTATAATTTCTTTTTAAAGTTGTTTTAAAATATTCAGTTCAATTTCATGAGACTGATTGCTGTAAGGTCTATGTTTCATACGTGTATTGAAATATTTAAAGGGGCAATTCATGATCCACTTTTCGCCCTCAAGGTCACCTCTATCAAATTTGAGTTTTTTAGCTGATAAGCATCCTCAAGTGGTATATGTTACGATCCCCAAACCATTCTTTCATATGCGCTTAAATTTTTGACAAAAGTGAGAAAATGTGTCATTTTCTAATTATTGTCGGGGCCCCGACAGTAATTACAACACAGCAGTCTATGGGGATTTTCAAAATGCTGAAAAGCTTGTAACTTTGAAACGAACGGTCCGAATCAAGTGAAATTTTCGGTATATATTTATGATGTACTCTTCTTTTTATTTAGCCAGAAAAGAGACCACATCAAAATCATGAATTGCACCTTTAAGACTATCTGAATATAATCCTTTTGTTTTCAACATATTGCCTGTAGTGATACAGTCTATACAATATCTGTCACGTTTTGCTATTAAAGTAGTTGCTAAAGACTCACTTTATCTGCAGTATTTCTTTTAAGGTGGCCTAGCACAGAAACGGTGTCGGACACGAGTGAGCTGATATCACCAGTGTTGGACACAATTTCAAAGTATTTATCCCGGGTTTTTAGCGTACTTTCTGGCGTGCTGTATCTTGCGCTTTAATATAACGTGATCTTAGATCGTTATTTTTATATTCACGCACAAGACTAAGCGTGTTGCCCCTGATGGGCCAGGGCCCAAAGCGCACAGTGCTTAAAGGTGCAATTCATGATTTTGATGCAACAAAAACCTCGCCTGTTTTCTAGCTAAATAAGAAGAAGAGTACATTATAAATATATACTGACAATTTCACTTGATTCCGATCATTCGTTTCCAAGTTACAAGATTTTCAGCATTTTGAAAATCTCCATAGGCTTCTGTGTTGTAATTACTGTCTTCTCACTTTTCTCAAAAATGCAAGCACATATGAAAAAATGGTTTGGGGATCGTAACATATACCAGTTGACGATTCGTACAAGCTAAAAAACTCAATTTTGATTGAGGTGACCTTGAGGTCGAAAACTGGATCATGAATTGCCCCTCTAAGGTATTAGTCATTGCCCAAATATTTTGCTTAATATCTCAAAAAGTAAGTCGGTGACCATATTTTTTTATTACTTTTTTTAAAGAACTATATAAGGAACAAAACATATGTGAAAAAGAGAGAAAAAAATAGAGCTGTTTTTTAATTATAAGTGTTTTTGTCTGATTTATTTTGATCTTACCATAGATTTCAATGGTAAAGAGTGGTAAAACATAGTGTTTTTGAAGTGGATTTTTCTCAAAAACTAAGTTGGTGACCCCCACTGTTTATATCAGAAATGTGATCAGCACATATAAAAACACTTTATATCAAAAAATAAGGAAAATAAATAGAGGCTCATTCCAGTGAAAACTAAACCTTTTTTATTTCAAGCAAAAAATCAGCTTTTTTATTCGACCATATGAGCAGTTTTTTCAGTCAAACTTTTGTTACTTGGTACGTGAGAAGTATTTTCTAATCAGAAATTTGGAATATTTTCTATCCGTGCATGAATGAGCACATGTTTTAATTCAAAAATGTCACAAACGTTACCAAAAAGTTACACCAAAATGTCACAAACGTTACCAGACGTTACCAAACAAAACATTGCATTAAAAGAAATCCTGATGATAGAATTTCCTACCACGTTTGTGAACTATTTGTTAATATGTTACCCATCATCTGTGAAAAGTGCAATAAAAAATTCGCTAACATGTCAGAGAATTTTTACTTTGAAGTCATTTGGAGTGATGTCATGATTAATTATGAGATGCAGTTGATTTTACCATAGAGGTCAATGGTAAAAAGTGGTAAAACATAGTGTTTTTGAAGTGGATTTTTCTCAAAGGATTTATGACCTTGCATTTACTACAATAAATACTATGATGTAATTAAATACGATATGCGGTCAAAGGAGTAAAGACCTCGCATTTGGTACTGATTCTGGTTCAGGTTCTTTGCAACTGCCTCCCCCCCCCCCTGAAATCCAGAATTTATTGACCAAAACTCAGAGAGAATTTTAAGTATATTACTTTCAACTTTGTTTCAATAAATTCAACTACAGTTACTGTATTTACTACATTAATGCTGCTTTCATACTCGTGTAGTTTTGTAGCTTTGTCGCCGCGTGACTTATAATGTTTGCAAAAACTTGCAGCTTCCGGTTGCCGTAGTGGCAAAGCTACATGTCGCTGAGATAATCTAGATTGGCAAAATTTTGTCGCACAACAAGATTTTTCAAGTTGAAATAAATTCAACTTCCGAAGCAACATGAAGCGCCAATGCTGCTAATCGACAAAACAGCTAAGCTGCAAAACGAACCAAGCGACAGACCTTCAAAGCTGCAAAGCAACAATAAGTATGAAAGCAGCATAAGTGTAAGGTCATAATTTGTTGGACACTGGCCTGTTTGTTTATTTGTTTGTTTGTTTCTGGATTAATTGCAGTAAATGATTTGTAAGTTGAATCACATGCACTATTGTCAGGTTTTATCAAAAGAAGATACCCTACAGGACCTTCCCATCAGGCCTTGATTCCAATGGGATTTTTGTACAGGTTGTAATTAGTGGATTTATTGATGAAACAGCACAATTAACATACCTCATCCCAATCTTTTGCATTTCAGCTATATTTCATCACTAAATCCTCTCATTAAAACCTGTACAAAAATCCCATTGGAAGCAAGGCATGATGGGAAGGTCCTGATGTCTTTTGTCTTTTTACCTGTGTGCATTTAGGAAGTTTAGGGCAGAACGATGATACAATCAAACTAAAACCTCTAGTTATGAATTTTTCACATGAGGGACAAAATATAATTTGCTAAAAACAAATATATTAAGATGGACAATATGCATAACACTTAATTACTCTAATTGACCATTACGGATTTTAAAATGGTGTTTCAGTTCAATTAGAATACGTCAATACAATTTAGTAATAGCAAATCTTACCCATTTGAATTATAGGGTACTACCTCTTGTACTTTTAGTAAACATTAAAAGATAATTCATAAAATTTTGACAGTACCAATGGCCTTCAACAATCTTTGTCAGTTACAAAAATCCCTTAGCAGCTTTTCCTCAATGCAAGTACCTACAATCCTAGCAAAAAGTTGTTGGAACACTTTAGTGCACACAACTGCAAAACTAAATCAATAAGTCCATAGAAGAGCTGTTAACATTAGGCTACTTTTCCCTTCCCCATCATTCAATGTTGCGACACCGAAATCACGAGGATTTCCAATGCCGCAACATTGAATGGGGGAGCGGGGGTACACTTACGCTTAAAATAAACACGGGTGTTCCAAGACTTTTTGCGAGGATTGTAGTTCTCAGGCAAACACAATATCGTTGCACAGAGCACTTTAATTGACCGATATAGATTTAGAGTGATGTTTAGGTAACATTAGATGTCAATTCAATAAGTCAATATAATGTTGTCGACATAATCCATTTGGCTGGTAGGGTTACTAACTCTGCAATATGGTGTGATACCAAAAGAAGGTCTGAAGTATACTATGAAATTCATGTGTTCAGCCATTTTGAAAATAGTTGGTGACCACTTTCCCATAAAATGTGGCAAACGCTTAATTTTTTCCCGGATTTTTTTTCCTCAAAATAGCACAGACTACAGGGAAAAAATTATTAAAGGCGTTAGCCATGATTCACTTGGGTATGAAAAATTGCGAAAAATTATTTAAATCAAATGTTAAGGAAAATTCAGTTCGTAGGGTTCTGCAAGCAGTGTTTCTATTTTCCTTAAGTTCGAGATTCCAAATGTACTACTGTTGATTTAGAAGTGAACATCGTTCTTTAGGAAGGTTAAATACACTTAACAACATGATATTTTCACTAAAATTTATTGTTTGTAACAAAGAAGTTTAACTTTTAAGAATTTAGTCATTTATTTCTAGAAACACTATCATTGAATTTCTCATTCTCCAGAGAAAGAGTAATTCGAAGCACAAACAATTGTCTGTTTTACTATAATGTTTAAGTTCAACAAGAATGGTTATGGATATTAGTTAGTAGTTGGAAGTACTTTCTAAAAATGCAATAAAATCAGTAGGTGTTGAGGAAAGTTAAACCTCACTTTGGTGATCATGGCTAATGCCTTTAAAAATGACTAAGTGGTTTAGACTTAGCAGCATAAAAGAAGAAAAAACGGCTATACCCCACTACTTGTAAATACTATTAGCATAAAGTAAACAATGTTGACATAATGTTTACCATTTTTATAAAGTTTATCTATATATTTTATTATTTAAGAAAGGAGACAAATAATTAGTCAATAAAACAAGAAGAAAAGAATTATAGCTAAACTCTCTTGATATGATGATTCATTGAAGAATATCAGAAAATTATGTGGTGACATTTTACAATATTTAATACTCGAGCGTCAAAGTTGTACATGGATATAGCCAACGTTCTTTGTTAACATGCTTAACTACAGGATTTCCCATTGTGCAGAAGGTAAATTACACAATTTGACGAAATCAATCATATCTCTGTTTTGCATCGTTGGACTTTCTTAAAAATTTTAATGATGATGGATCGAAGCATGGCTTTTAAATGATATATTTTCACCAAGCTAGGTTAACAAACTTCTGAGAAAATGAGCTCTATTTCCATGCACAAATTATGTTTATTGGGACATCCTGTAGTAAATAAGAATTTAGCTTTAGGTCTCAAAACATCATCATGCTTAGGCTAAATGATCCAATGTATTTAACAGAATTCTACAGAGGAACATAATGAAAAAACATTAGAATATTGTCATTTTTGAAATCTGTGCATAAGTTCAAGGTTTGTAGGAAAAAACTTTTGTAAGAAATTATCATTTTTAATATGATTGGGTGTAATTGTGTAAGTGGAAGCCATTTTAACCAAAATTTAATGATTCGAAATGAGGCTTAGATGATGTAAGCAATGACCTCAGTATTGCTATCTACCAAAGATAACCAACTTTCATCATTGAAATTCCTTTATTCAATTGAAAACATACTCTGCCTAGTTATTTTGGAATAAAGTTTGATCAATTCATTTGGTTTTCCAAAACTATAATTGAAATCAACTAAAAAGTGAATTTTGACCTGATTATTTACTTGCAGGCAAAGTGCCGGGGGAGGGGCGGTGTATGTTATGTTACGACAATGCATGTTGCCAGAAATTAGTTGGCCAACTTTGATTTGAGAATCCTGTCCTTTTTAAAGCAACCAGGATACTGGTAGAAACAAATCTGGGGTCATTTGCAAGCATGTTACATGCTGATTCTGATCAATGTAACAGCTGCCTTGAATAGAAACATGTTCTGAGCTTGAACCGTGTGGGACCGAAAAATTGTATCGTAACAATATTTGCTACAATCTATAGTGTAGTCATGCCAGTATCATCTACATCAATCATTGCAATGGGTCAGTTTAAATCTTAAAAGAAAGTGTGTTAAATGAGCACAATTAATGAAATTCAGGAAATCTTGGCACACATGATCTCCCTGGTGTAGCAGGTAAATGCACCGTTGATGCACTCATTTTGTAAAAAAAATAAAACAATGATAAATGGCAGCTATTTCTTCCTACTAAAATGTCACAAATGTAAGGCCTTTTTGCACTTTGAGGTCACATTACACGTTACTTGCCTTAAACTTTTGTACCGTTGATTTTGACATTTCACCGGTAATAAATCATCCAATATTTAGTCAATAACCCACTAAAGCCGTGTTTTCACGAAGGTTTAGCTTGGTTTAGAAGACTCGCGGCTAAAGTTAAACCAACCGCTAAGCCAGAGTGTCTGTCCTCACAGTGAATTTAGACTCTAGTCAAAGAACTTTCGCTAACCTTAAGTCTAAATCTTACCGGAAGTGTCTCGTGGCCCGTAAAATGATTGACAAAGCACACCCATATGAAATCAGAAAACGTAAATGGCGAGACTTCTCACAAGAAGACTAATTATTATTGCCGTAAAGATCACGTGCAGTTCTGCAGTTCGACAGTTCAAGTCAGATACGTGAACTTTCTAGTCTTCCACTAATTTATCATTTGAGAAACAGGCGGCATATGCACCATGAAAGGAACAGCCCTGGAGGAAATCGGATACAATTCTAGTACAAGATTGGAATGTCCACATTTGGAACATCATTGTAGTACACTGTTTAAGTACAATTCTAGTACAAAAAATTGCACTAGAATGTACTAAAAGTATAGGCCTACTCGAATGATGTTCCAAATGTGCACAAGTTCCAATCTTGTACTACTAGAATTGTAGGGCCTACTCGATTTCTATCAGGGAGAATTGCTCGTTTCATATCTTATATTCGCCACAGAAATACATTGCAAAACTTCCATTATATTGATATGGCAGTTATGCATGCACTGACAGGGAATTATACGTGTGCAATCGCCGATTTAGCCGAAGGTCACAACTCTCGGTTAAGATAAAAGATCGCATCTTCACGGCGTTTTGACTCTCGGTTAAGACTCTCGGCTAAGCAAGATCGGGTTAGCCGAAAGATAACCGCTAGAAAGTCTTACGGTTAAAATTCACTATTTAGACTAGAGGCTACAGGAATGAGTTGCATTCTGACGGCGCTTAGTCGAGAGTTTAGACTAGAGGCTAGCGAATTTGGCGTTAACCGAGAGTCAGTGGGAACGCGCCTTAAGTTACCATTTTTCATGTCTTGAAGGTCAGGAATATGCCTTGAGGGTATATTTGTGTCCTTCACAACCCTCAGGTAGTCCACATAGTAGTGGGTGGGCTAAATATTGGATGATTTATTACCAGTGAAATGTCAAAATCAGTGGTACAAAAGTTTAAGGCAAGTAACGTGTAATGAATTTTAGGGGTTAAATATCTTAATTTTTGCTACTGATCCTCTCCCAGCTAGTCTATTCCTATTTCTGTGCACAGTCTCAGATCATGACAATACAATGTGCCAAGTACCTAAATACCTGTCAGTGTTGTACAAAACTGGTTTGCCCTGTTAAAACGGAGCTATTCTTGTGAAAAATCTAGGCTAACAACAACCAATTTTGAGCCCTAGAGGATGCTGTACTCAAATGGGTTCGAAAGTTTGCACCCTATACAATGTGTACGGTGACTCTACCTGCTATGCAAAGTGTATCTGTAAGCTTACATTTGCTTCTGACAGAGCATCGGCTAGCATCAGCTCAGAATCAACAAAAAATGGTTATTTTACTCACATGTACTTGACAAAGCTGCTTTGAGTGAAAAATTTGGCTTAATTTTGCAAGTCTCAGAGCCGAATTTCAATGTTAGTCTCATTATTGCATGATCAGATGTTTATGGACCTTGCTAGTGATGGGCAATTTGATATCGTGTAGAATCCACACCGGTAAATACGGCCCAATTGACTTTACATGCAAAGTGACCTGTAATTACACGTCATTTTCTCGACTTAAAAGCGACTGGTTACCTTGTCTCGATTGAAAGATAATGGACATATCTCTTCTACATAATGGACAGAAATATATGGTCAAGGCAAAGTTTTTGAGATACGGCGCATCAAAGTCACGCGTACAACTCACTAGAAACACTACGTTCTCCAAAAGTCATAAAATATCTTCAAAAATGGCACAAACAAAATCATTTTATCATGAATGATTTAATATCAGTCCAATTAGCAGGATTAACTTCAAAATTTTGTGAAAAAACACAATTTTCTAACATATTCTTGAATTAATTTTAGGCAATAAGGGTCACGTTCTGCCTGTCAACAGGCATTCTCAACCTAGCAGACGACGCTACACAATTTATTTACCGAAGTGGTACCAATCAATATTTGCACAATATATGCACTTAATCATTCACGTTAATGCATAGATCTCTCTTGAGGATTTATGGTAAATGGTAATTGACTAGTTTTGCTAGCAGTGATGGTTTCAGAGAAAATATTATGGTTCAATTTTTGCTATATCCTTAAGTGAGATTAATTCACAGCATGGCCTTGATCCTCCCACAACTTGATTTTGTTGGTTTGTTTTGAAAAGTACCAAAATAGGCCCAATCATTAGAAACCCAAGGTGAAAAATCACAATTTCAGAAATGAGACGTTTGATAGCTAGTAATAAATTACAGGTCTTGTGATTTGATCCCATACAAAACATCTATAAGCATATTAACCAAATTCCACGAAAGCTTG
>JXSR01S004447.1:127246-139411 GCA_000969725.1 Ophiothrix spiculata
GACTATGAGTCACGGCATCAGACTCTAATTCAAGCAAGCCAACAGGAAATAATATGCATGTTACGTTCCCACAAATATCAATTGTAGTGCAATAAATGAAACATCACCGTATCTTACGTGCGACCGACTATTAACGAACACCGGTATTGTGATTATTATGTGGGTAATTGGTGTGAATGCATTAGTTGGAAATTTATTCGTCCTAATTCCAAAACAAATATCTCCAAAGACATTAACAGTTCAAGATTTATTTCTATTGCATTTGGGCTTTTCTGATTTTCTTATGGGTATCTATATGCTGATTATTGTATCTGCTGATATGTATTTTGAGAATAACTTTCCGATGCAAGCTGAGCAATGGAGGTCAAGTATTACCTGCAGAATAACCGGGGCTTTCTCGATAATATCTAGTGAAGCATCGGTATTTTTTGTAACCCTTATAAATATTGATCGATCTGTTAATATTAAGTTCCAATTGTCGTCTTTTAAGATGCGCAAAAAGTCCGCGATACACAGGGCTTACAAACACTACAAAGCGAGACATCATTCGTTCAACTTTGGTGTGCTCCACGTTCATATTGACTCCTTTTGTCCCTATTCAATTAAAATGCGCTTGAGATAGTAGAAAGAACACGAAACACATCGTCAAATATTGATATATTGATCAGGTAAAAGAGCTGCATTTCCTAAACTATAACATGTGTTTTTATTAATTTTTTAGTGTGCTTCTCTTAAAGAAATGACAAATCACAGAATTTGTAAAATTGAATATATCAAAACTTGCCGTCGACAAGCAGTCCGCATTTGAGGCAAAATATCGTTAGGTGCAAGCATTTTCATGTACGAAGGAATTGAAAATTTTGTCACGTATTTTTGCCTATTTTTACTGACTTCCATGCCATAACTTCTCCAAAGCGGCCTAGCACATAAATAATAAATTACTTTAAATTTCAGTTCATAAAAATTCGTTGAGTAGTTTGTCCAATATAAAGAAACTAATCATTCTTGTTTGTGATTGGCTAATAGAATAGCTAATGGAATCTGTCGGAACCAGTGTCGGTGACTTGACATGCTTGAGTAAATCCGAAGTTAATGTTTGGACATCTGAATTTTGTCCGCTTGTAAGTGTTGTGGATAGGAACAGTAATGCTTATCTGGATGCTTGCTCTAGTCCTTGGAGTAATTCCATCAATATTTGCTGGGAGAAATGTTAAGTTTTATGATAATTCGCATGTTTGCATTGGTCTGCCTCTCGCCTTGATTAGAACAAAGTATCTTTGGTTAGAAACATTAAATATGAAGAAAGCACCGCATATGACATTTGGTTTAAAGGAAGGGATCACTCTTATGGGTTACAAAGCAGAACTAAAAATGTTATTTCGCAAGGGTATGTTACTGGGATGTATTTCTCCTCAGTACTATTTCTTGGAGTAAATTGTATATGCTACATTATAGTACTTTGCTGCTATGCTGACATAGTAAGAATTGTAAGAAAGTCATCAAAATTATTTGGTGGCTCAAAAGAAATGAACAAACAGGTTAAGCTTATTCTTCAAGTTGCAGCTGTAGTAGCAACAGACTTTTGTTGCTGGGCACCTGTCATTATCCTTGGTGTTTTAGTCCAATGTCGAGTACTTTTGCCTTCTCCTACAGCTTTTGCATGGGTCGTATCATTTGTATTGCAAGTTAATTCAGCGATTAATCCGTATATATATTCAATAGCAGACATCATAGCAAACTATAGAAAAGAACACAAATTCACAAAATCACAAATTTTCTCGATGTCTCCTCAATTTCGAACACGCTAAATAATATTATTACGGTACGTCTCTCGCTAGCACAATACGTAGCATACAAAAAAATAGCTATAAGTATGATTTCTTTTGTAAATTCAAGTTAAAGATCTATATTTTTGATATTACACTTTAACCCTCGTCTTTCTAAGGGGGGGGGGGGGTTCACAAAAATTGTTTTACATCCTTTGCGGTCATTTTGACGAAAAACAATCGGGGTACCAGTCAAGTTAGCTCAATCGGTAAGGCGCTCGCTTGTGGTGCAGAAGGTCCCGAGTTCGAACCCCGCTGGTGCCAAAAGTTAAGTGTGCTTGAAATTCCCTTGGACAAGGAACTAACTGCTAATTGTCTCGTGGAAACCCGTACGAAACTCGGGGAGCTGATTCGGGCAGCGATGGTGCGAATGTGGGCTGATCAAGGTTCAGCGCCCCTAGAGGTTGCCGCAGAACCTGAAATGATGCTTGGTGTGGAATGGAGCTTACTTGGGCCACAGTGGTCAGCGAACACCTGTAAAGTGTGCAGAGGCCGAGTGGAATTACAAATCTGGGAGGCATAGCGCACTATAAATCCCCAGTATTTATATTTATTTATTTTACCACCTAAGGTGGGGTTATCATGGTTATGGTAGGTCATCAAAGTCGGCGGGTAGGGGGGTGCCACCTCGAAAAATTCTAAATCGCCATTTTGAAAAATATCTTCATGCTATGGGCTTGAAACTTACAGGACATGTTAGAATTGTTGATTCCTTCATTTATCAGCAAACAACTTTGAAAAAATGCGACATTTAGAACTATTATAGCGATTTTTTGAAAAAGTGGTCGTTTTTGCCAAAAGTCGATTTTTTTTCGGTCCGGAAATACTTTGTGACGTCATAATTACGTAACGCCTCGACCGATTTTCATAATCTTGGTATCAGTGGAAAGAGGAGACCCAACCCTATACTATAGTACCAAACAATATAACTTTGAGGGTCCAAATTTCAAAATCACAGCGGGGTCCCTCAGGAAGTCATGTTACTAAAAAAAAAGGGGGAAGGAAGACGAGAGTTAAAAGCTTGATCATACAGTTGATTCATATGAACTTTTCATAAAATTGTGTACATTTTGTAAAAAAGTATAAAATATTGTTTTCTAGGACCAACGCATTGGATGTAAAAAATACTCCTAATTATATTGCCATGTATGTTCTATTTACATGTGCCAAATGTATTTCATTTGACGTCCTCAGCTTGAAAAATATAGGCAATTTCAAAATAGCGTGCATTATCCTCTAAATTGTGATGGGTGAACAAATTATATATTTTTGATGAAATTGTTTCTCTTTTAATATGTATTCAATTATCTTCAGGAGCTGTGTTTAATATTTTATCTGGTAAGTCCATCTGAGGTACAAACTTAGGATCTAGAAAATACAGGATAGTCACACATACACCACCATCAAAGAATGATATATTGCAAATTAATTCTCTCTCAATTTGATCCATTTTTGTGAATTTGTTTTTTGTACTTTCATGGATTTTACTACACTTTTAATTTGTATTTAGAGCATTTCCATAAATTTTTAATTCTAAGTAGAATTTAGACTAATCCCTTTAAAATTCTAGGGCATCTTCTGTATCTTTCCAACTTAGGGATGGCTGCCGGTATACCGTACTGTACTATACTGTACTGTACTGTACTGTACTGTACTGTACTGTACTGTACTGTACTGTACACTGGAAGCCAAAAACGGAGTCAAAGTTACTCACAAAAGGGAGTCCAGCAAGTTGACTCTATGTCAGTATTGACTCCATTTGGTGAGTCACTTATATTATGACTCTCCAAAGGAGTCACTTAAACTCTTTTGAAGAGTTTAGATGACTCCGAAAAAAGAGTTGAGGTGACCCCTACTTAGCTCGACTCTTTTTCCAGAGTCCAGCATCAATGACTTTCGTGGGTAGTCACGTTGACTCTCATGAGAGTCATCGTGACTTCTCATGAGAGTCAACGTGACTCCTCATGAGAGTCAACGTGACACCTCGTGGGAGTCAATGTGACTCCTCGTGAAAGTCAACGTGATTCCTCATGAGAGTCATTGATGCTGGACTCCCTTTTAAGAGTCACTTGATTGCATTGTATTGTATTATACGGAAGTTGTATTGTATTGTATTAATTGCATTGTGTGGTTTTTGTATGGTTCCGTATTGTATTTTATTTCATTTGTTATGATGTATTGTACCACACTGTATTGTACTGTGCACGATACTGTGTTTAAGGGAAGGCAGTGGACCCAAAGGTGATTTTCTACAATACACATTCAATAAACTTCATATAAGTGAACAATTCATTTTATTACATTTTTACGTATGTCGAATTATCCGTTGCCATGGCAACGGTGGCGGTCATATTGGATTTTAAATTTTTAAATATCACTGCGCGCAGTTTTTCGATATGTTCCAAAATGATGATTTTGAACTTACTCTTTTGTACACATATATTCTAAAATATTATGAAAAGAAAAAACTACTCATGACTGAATGAATGTGACACCTTAAACTTTTAAATTGATCAATGATAAAAATTTAACCTTTATTGTGACCTTTGACCCCTAAGAAAAGGTAAACTGATAGAGTCACCATAGGCACTTTTGATTGTTGGTCCAAGACGAAAAAATTGACCTTTATCGTTAATGTTTAATTGAATTAAAGGAATATGGTCCAATTACCTCGATTTTTTTTCAATTTTTCGACATTTTGGTACTAAAATGTTGCTCATGTTTTTTTCATAACCCATGTGAAATTTCATTGCTGAGTTATGTTTCGTTATGGAGATATATATGAAAATGTGTCTAATTATGGTATCCATAATTTATTAATTTTATACACAGTAACGTATAGGCAACTCTGAACTCTCCAGTTAAACTGTTCTCCTAATTAAAATTCGCAACATGACTTTGCTGGAATGCGAAATTAATGAGGCTTATTGTGCGGTAGTTTGAACATACTTTCAGATTCCCCTTCTTGGGAAGCGGGACAAAAACAGCTCTGCAACAGTCCTTTGACCAACCTTTTTCCCACAGATCTTTGTGTGCACAATTGCCTAAGTAGCTCAATGTCTTTTTCTTCTCCTGTTGCCCTTTCAGAATTCACATGGAATGCCATCTGCTCCAGGTGACTTTTTAAATTACCATGTATACGTATCTGTAGCAAAGCTTGATTTACTTCTGACCTAAGTGCTGGTGGTTCATCTTGTTCCCTATCCCAATTTTAAGTGTGCTGGAGGTCTTTAGCTGCTTAGTTTGTCCTATTAGACTAGTCAATCTATGAAAATTCATGGGGGTACGTGGACAAAATTGCAACACAAGATTTTTTGGTTAAAATTAACTGGTGACGTCCTCTTGAACAACATATTCAAAATGTAGGAAAATGTACGCTTGTCAAAGTTGGTTAATTTGCATAAAACAAAATGGCGACCAAAACAAGTTAATTTAAACCAAAACATCTTGTGTTGCAATTTTGTCTACGTCAAATCAACAGATTTACTAGCCTATATCCCTGGAAAAATCGAGTACAATTCTAGTACAACATTCCTGAGGTGCACATTTGGAACACAATTATAGTAAAGTTTTAGTACAAATATAGTACAAATTTGTGTACTATAAATGTACTCAAATTGTACTACAAATGTGCACCTTAGGAATGTTGTACTATTTTTGTACTCGATTGTTACTAGGGATACTCCCTCCATCTACGTTTAATCTCCTCATCTTATATTATACATACCACATTCTCATCAATGATGGCATCGAATCATGGTGCCCACTTGTTGACTCTTGCAGTTCTTTCTGAACAAGGAACATCTTCTTGCTCTCTCTCCTCTGCACTGAGATATTTCTATTCTCCATCACACTATTGGTAACTGCTAAATTCAAAGCCTATTTTCTGTTTCCATCCTTGTGTTTTCACCAACTTTAGCCTTCCTTTCTCTCTTCAGCAAATTTCAGAGTTCTTCCTAGTGTTTCCATCAGTTTTAGTCTTCCTTTTCTCTTTGCAAATTTCAAAGTAGGTTTTTAACGTAATAATTATGCTCAGTAAGGCATTCGCTTGCAAACCCCACTGGTGCCAAAAGTCGAGTGTGCTTGAAATTCCCTTGGACAAGGAACTAACTGGCGAACACCTGTAAAGTTTGCAGAGGCCGCGTGGAATTACAAATATGGGAGCATAGCGCACTATAAATCCCCAGAAAAAACCCTAACAATCTTTGGATGCAATTTTCTTAAGTTTAACGGACAATCAAAAAGTAAGTAAATATAACATTTTATAGTCCATGAATTGAACTTTTAGTAACTATTTGTTTCATTTCAATCAGTATTGTACAAGAAAAGTTATGTTTTATCAAACATTTGGCTGTAAAATTTTCAGGTCAAATTTTACGATTCTTCTTGAATGAAGTTATATTGAGTAATACCCTTGATTAGATCTGCTAACTCAACCGTAACAATGTTAACTAATTCATTATGTACATGCTATCGTTTATCTATGATGAAAAAATGAACAATTTTGATGAACAAATAAGACAGATATGATATTTTTCCAAGGTTACCCTTGTTTATGCCATTCAGACAAAAATCCACCCAAATATTTGATAAAACGTAACTTTTGTTGTACACAACGATTGAAATGAAACAAACGATATCTGAAAGTTCAATTCATGGACTATAAAATCCAATGTTTACTTACTTTCTGACTGTCAGTTAATCCGGTGAAAATTGAATGCAAAGATTGAAAGGTTTTTTCTGGGACACCCTGTATATCATATCAGTGGATGTGAGAATACGGTGACTTTGCACGGGCGCAGATGAAGTAAATCCGCTTAAATTCAATTCGTATTCAATGACCATGTTCTGACTATGCGGGCATTATTTAGCTCACGAGATATATATTTATTCTGACAATTAAGACAGGAGTACCTTTAAGACAGGCCATGTTTCAAGTAGAAAATCATATCCACAGCTATCACGATTTGAGCACAAGGATGGGGCTCTCCAATATACATAAATATTGTAATAACCATTTACTTGTCGGTGGTGGTGGTGTTTTTCTGTTTATACGGTTGTTGTGTATGGTAACAAATTAAAGTCATTTTAACCATTTAACCAAGGGAAGATATTCCCTTCGCAGGCTGTTTTTTTTTTCAAAGACACTAAATTAATTAAACTAAACTTTTTAATCGTTCGCCTCATGAGGTTTAAAAGGGAAAGGCTTATTTGCAACCGAGGCTTGAACTCGCTCTATTATCAAATGGACAAAGTTCAAAGATTTTGAGTGGGAGCTCTTGTCCCTCCACGGATCCCACCCCGTTCTCCTTGGTTACGCCATATGAAATCCGATGTGGCGTATTCCTCTTTTTTGCATCTCAAAATGTCGATGAAATATAGAGTAAACTACCGCCAAATTAATTATCTAATTACAAATAAATACGCCAGATAAGAACATCCCAACTCCAATAGCTCCCTTCTGTTAAGTTATGTAAAATATAAATACATATAAATCTCTGAAAATGCTTTCAAATCACTAGAAAGCATTTCCATGTCTTTATCCCAATCATAGTGTCACATTTGACCTTGTAGTTGACTTTGTTAGACATTGTTAGATAATTTTCCTAGCATATGGTTGCAGAGGGGAGCTCATGGAGTTGGGATGTTCTTGTAATGGCTGTTTAAATATAGCAACTATGTACTATAACAATTATCTAACAATGTCTAAACTTGAAAGTCAACTACAAGGTCAAATGTGACACTATGATTAGGATATTGACATGGAAATGCTATTTTAGTGATGTGAAAGCATTTTCAGAAATTTGTATGCATTTATATTTTATAAATATAACTAACAGAAGGGAGCTATTGGAGTTGGGATGTTCTTATTCTGGCGTATTCAATTGTTGTGTATGATAACAAATTATTTATTCATTTTAACCAAACAAAGACATTCCCCTCACAGGATATATTTAATTTTTAAAGACACTATTAAATGACAATGAACTTTTTATCGTTCGCCTCATGTGGTTAAAAAGAGAAAGGCTTATTTGCCACCGAGGCTTGTTCTCCCTCTATTATTGAATGGGCAAAGTTCAAATTTTGAGTTGGAGCTCGTGCCCCCTCCTCGGAGGCTCAAACCCCACCTCGTCCTCTTTGGTTACGCCATATGAAATCCGGTGTGTATTACTTTTTTTTTTTTCATCTCAAACTGTCGATGAAATATGGGGCAAACAAACTACCGCCAAATGATTTAACTAATTACAAAATGCACGTGTAGTTTATAATTATATATATACACTTAATCATGTCCCATTACACGGGTAGAAAAATAGGTGTAAATGATGGTGCGAATACGAGGGGAAAATGTCTATATAGATGTGGGGAAAACATATTAAAACATGATCGGATATATGCACTTCTTCCTTTAATTCTGAGCAGGCGTACATGTATAATGCCCGAAAAGGATCACTTTGTGTACCCCTAGCCGGTTAGCATTTTATTGAATATTTATAAGCTGGCGCCTAACCGCATGTTCTGTCCGCTATGTCAGCCAATGTTTCATGAACTAAGGGGATTTTAAGATATTCATCAGAGCTGCAGAGGAATGTAATTATAAGAATGACATTTTTGCAAATACTGGAATATTTACCGGGAACATTTATTACAACCTATGGCAGGAACTATGTTGTGTTTGTTTAGTTGCGACCTATTTTTGCTAGTACATGCAATTGTGTGATTTGTTTACACATTTATGTCATTCACTACGACTGTGATGTTGGTATTGTCTGACTCCAGACGGCAGCTGGATTGATCCTGACCCTCAGATCTGGAACATTAATTCACCAGATCAAAACAGCAGATGATTTTCATGACCCTTCCCGTTTTTGTAGTTTTGTTACCATCTGTTTTTATCTTCGTCGCACCATCAACGGCAAGCAAAAGAGGTAAGTCATGCAATGTTTGTTTGTTTGTTTTGAAGACATACTTCGTCCTTTCTCAAAATTTTCTTCCAGAATTATTCTCATTATCATCTTTTTCTTTAAAGTAAAATGTAAAATATTCATTCTAAATGGAGTGTATTTTTCCTATCAATTATATATTTTTTACATTGTGTAAATACACGCAAAAGTAGTAAAATAACACGCACGTTGATTCTGTTATATTTTTTATGGGGCGGGGTTGATGGCGTTAGGGGGTAGCGTGGCTCGTGACTTCATTTAAAGAAAACATTTATTGCATGATCATTTCATAGTTTCTAAATTATCTTCTACAAGGTGTGCCAGAAAAGAATTGATTCACTTTGAATGCAACGTTTCTCAATTTTATTTAAATATTTTTTAATTAGGCACAAAATGGAATTAAAACGCTTTAATTTGCTTTTTAAGGGGCAATTCATGATCCACTTTTCATCACTAAAAAAACTCAGTTTTTTAGCAAGAAAGAATCCCTGACTGGTGTATGTTACAATCCCCAAACCGTTCTTTCAAATATGCTTGCATTTTTTACGAAAGCGAGAAAATGTGTCATTTTCTAATTATTGTCGGGGCCCTGACAGTAATTACAACATAGTCACCTAATGGGGATTTTTAGAATGCTGAATAGCTTATAACGTGAAAACATATGATCGGAATCAAGTTAAATTTTCAGTATAAATTTATATTGTACGCTTCTTTTTATTTAGCTAGAAAAGAGGTGAGGTTTTTATCACATCAGAATCATGAATTGCACCTTTAACTTATTAAAATTGACCAAATAAATTCCAAGTTACCTTTATTTTAGTATATTTTGTGTTTTTCAGAATTTTCCATAATATACAAAGATTTAAAATTGCATTACCTCAATCATGGGCTTAGTGTATAAAGCGAAAGCGGAAGCGGAAGCGCAAGCGAAAATTAGTGTAAAACGCGGAAATTATTAAGGTCGCATAATACTGAAATATGCCCAATTTAATATTATTCAGGGTACCGGTAGGTATCTTCTTACTGCGATCCAACAAAGGAAGGGGGAGTTATTTCCAATGAGATGTGTTCAAGACGAAAGATTTATATACAAACACATAATATTGACTTCCCGTATGATAGTTTCTTTACCAGGTTTCTTTCTAGTATACATTTTAGTATAGCTGTGTCTGCATGAATTGATTAAATTACTGTATTTTAGTAATTTAAAGAAGTGGCACTGCTATCGAGTGACTAGGCTACTGCTTGATCACAGAGTTTCCTGAAAGGTGTATGATACTGCATGATAATGAAACCTTTCCTAACAGGGCTTCTCTTTAGTGTGTACTCTACCATGAAAATGGTGTAAATGCACAATGGGGAGAGCCTAAGAAAAGTGGAATCCGTATAGTAACGTCAAATGATGGTCAATCAAGTGACCACCATGAGGAATGTGATCAAGCCATTACATAAAATTACTAAAACATGTGCAGAAATCAGGCCATTACATAAAATTACTAAAACAGAAAGTATAAGCCTAATTTGAAAGCCATGATTGATACGGTTTCTCTCTAGTAAGTCAATTTTCTTTAGTGCAAGTTGAAGGATAATGATGAATTTGTTTCTTTGGTGATCGTTACCCTAGTAAAATTCGAGTACAAAAATAGTACAACATTCCTAAGGTGCACATTTGGAACATCATTTAAGTACAATTTGAGTTCATTTATAGTACACAAATTTGTACTATATTTGTACTAAAACTGTACTATAATTATGTTCCAAATGTGCATCTCAGGAATGCTGTACTAGAATGGTTCTCAATTTTTTTCCAGGGTATATAATTCACAATCACACTGGTACAATTTACCACATTATACTTGAGATAATTCTCTTTCCCTTGGTGGGGTCCAGTAAGAAATTACTAATTAGTTGGGTCATCTGGAGGACTCCCGTGACCATGGAGAACGAAGGTTGGTTTCTCAATGGATTTGTCATCTTTGAAGGTTAAAGAAATAAGGGAGGGTGCCTCTCTCAAAAGTGTGGGGAATTTCCGTTGGGGGCCAAAATCCAAAATGGCCGCCGTCAGCCATTTTGAAATTTGGTTTTTCATGAGTTTGGTCTACAGCACTGATCCAGATGTGCTTTATGGGGTTTTGGGGGTCAAGGAGTTCATATTTAACATTTTTACCATTTGACCATTTTTCGACCTTCAAATCCAATATGGCTGCCGTCGGCCATCTTGAAAAAGAGGTTTTTCACTATTTTTACCTACATACCTGAATAGCATGTGCCTTTAGTGGTTATAAGGGTCAAGGAACTCATTTGACCTTGAAATTCAAGATGGCTACCTATGTCAGTCCAAGATGGCCGCCAAAATTCCCACCAAAAACTCTCTTTTCATTAGAATGGCCATAAAATATCTTGTAAAACACTTACATGATCAAAATTTTCATCATGATTATTGGAAAAAAAATTCTTGAGCTATAATAAATACATCCGACTCCAATTATGTCATGAAGATTTTAAATTCAAAATGGCCGCCAAGATGGCTGCCAAAATAGCTTATTTTCATTAAAGTTGACCAAAACAGCCATTGAAATGCCTGCGTAGACTGCTATCATAGATAATCAACAAGAAATAACATTTTGGGTTACAAACAAGATCATTTGTCCCCTAACTGTATGTTTAGCTTGCATCAAATCCAATTTAGAGAACCTGTTCTGAAATCCAAAATGACCGCTAAAATAACATTTTAAGACACCAAAATGGATCAAAGTGACTTTGAAATGTATCAAAAGTATCAAATTATGTTCAACATAATCGATGGAAAATGGCTTTGAGGGTAACAATAAAATAATTTCTTCCCAAATAAGGGGGTTAGAATGTTTTAAAATATCAATATGGATCCTGCATTGAGATTCAAAATAGCTGCCAAAATACAATTTTATGCACAAAAAAAAGGGTTAAACTATATTTGAACATGTTGAAACTGTATCAAAAACACTAATTGTGAAATATAATTGATGAAAAATGGCTTTTTGGGTAACTTTGGGGGCATTTCTACCCAAAATTTTTAAAATACAATAATAAAACATTTCAAAGTCGCTTATACCATTTTTTCGTGCATAAAGGTGTATTTTGGCGGCCATTTTGGATCACATTACAGGCTCTATAATAGATTATAAACATGCCAACAACATTATATGGGAAGATAATGTTCTTTAATTGTTACCATAAAAGTCATTTACCATCAGTTACGCTGTACAGCTGGTGTTCACCTTAATCCATATTTGTGTCTGGAATCGGAATTTGGCGGCCATTATAGGATCTCAGTCCCAGGGAGGGTATTCTGACCGGGTAACCACACGCATAAACAAAATGGTGAGACCTGGACAGGTATGGAGACTCGCAATATA